>JAUMHE010000067.1:13895013-13915885 GCA_032359235.1 Enteromius mattozi
AGTCGTGGTATTGAAGGTGGAGAGAGTGCTGGGAATTCACTCCCACCACCCCTGCCGGACCTGGGACTCGAACCCACGACCTTTGGGTTACAAGTCCAACTCCCTATCCATTAGGCCAACTGCCCCCCATTATGAAGGAAAGAATACATTAACTAATAAAAATAAAATAAATACAGATAAATAAACACATATATTGTGGTGTTCTCGTGGGTCCAGGAAGGGTGCGTTGAGGGATCGCCGAGCCATCAGAGAAACGCGAGCTGCGAGATGTTTTTGGAAGCTAAAAGATGTGGTTATGAAAAATGATGAATAAAGATTCTTCAAAATAACATTTTTTTATTTTATTTTAAAGTGCAATTCTCATTATTAAAAAAACATTAATAATGACTTTTGCCTCAATAACTACTAATTTGTTGCTTATTAATAATTAGTAAGGTCAGTGTTAAGTACTCGGTAGGATTAGGGATGAAGAATATGAAGAGTTTATTTGCAAAAACAGATAACTGTTTTCTATGTTAACATGTTATCAATGTGTTTTATTGTGTAAGTTACCTGTATTTATTAGGTATTTTTTTAAACTCAATCAAAATAACCCAATTGCAGTTTGATTGAGATTAATTGGAATGCACAATGATAAAACATGATTTTTGGAAATTGTTAAAAACAGAATTATCTGTTTGTGTAAATGAACCCTTCAAATGGCTCTGCAGACTATGTGCTTTATAAGTATTAATAGACAGCCAATATGGCAATGTAATTAGTCCCTATACTAAAGTGTTACCTTTTTTATTACTCCACAGAAGATGGAGGCTTTTAAAGAACTATTAATGTTTATTGATATTTTTCTAGTGTCCCTTATAAATAATTACATTGTAACTACTGACCTCAATGTGAATCTAAATACAGCCGGCATTACTTGAATCCTAACAAAGAATGGCAGCTTAAAATGATATGTTCATTTCGGGAGTCCTGCACGTGGTGGAAGAGCCTCGTCTAGTAAATATTTGGATCGCTTTTACCACGGAAAATCGCTTTGGGTTGTTTGTCACAGCGGACACGACTAGCGTAAAATATGATACACAACAGAGCGTTCCTCCACAAAAGGAAAAAAGGAAATATATGGGAGGATTATAGTGCAGCCGTATACCAAATAAGCCCATGACGTCTTTGCAAATAAGCCCATGACATCTTTGCATCGTGGGTCTGAAATTCACCGGCCCCATGGCTGGAAATTGATAGTGCATTTCTAATATTGTGGCTGCTGTGAACCAAGCCGAAAAGCTACTGCAATGAAGGATGCCAAGGCTTTACGGCAAAAACCGACACTCTTCCAGTTTCAAGTAAAACCGAGATGTTCATACTTTATCAATTTTCCTAACCACAAACCGGTGACTCTAAGCTCTCCAAAAGCCCAAAAAAGAGGGCTAAATAAGGATTGGGGGTCTGGAGAGTAATATTCAATGCTCCAAATGTTCCCAAACATCTGGGGAATGTTAAACGTGACACTTCGTAAACAGGTTGCGGTTGTTTTCAGGATTTTACCCAAAGTGAGGTGACAGAAAAAGCGCAGCTTGGATACTTGCAGCCTGTCTATTTCATTAAAAGCTCAAGTTAATGTTTCCTGACAGTCTAAATATATAGAAACGTTAAAGAGAGACGATGGACAAAACCTTTCTAAGCTGTGGCCAAAAGTGTTAAGAAACTATAATCCGGAGCCGTAGAGCAGGTGTTCGCTTTCTGACCTCAGAGGTCAATATGTCTTGCCGCCACACATGTCTTCTATTAAAACCTCTCAAGTGAGCTGCTATACAAGGAAAGGCAGCTCAAGCCGAACCACAAGAATACCTCAGGACCTTCCCTCCAGACACCAGATCCCCTAAACAAGGCAAAAAAAATCAATCAGATGAGCTTCCTGAAAAATATATCTAGCAGACATTCTCTTTGCGCCAGATAAACACTTCCAGACGCTGGACTACAGCCATTTTCCCACATGCTAAAGTGTCTTGACAGTCATCTCAAAAGCTCTGTTGTTTTATCTTCTGTATATTTTCAACATTAACGTGGATTTCAGAGGAATTTGTTCATCAAAGCTTGCTGCCTAATGGAGAACACAATAGTTCTCTCGAAAACCATGTTACACCATTACAAGAAAGATGAACAAATCATGATAAAGGAAAATGCCAATATAAATCTAAAAAACTAAAAATGAGTAACAGTTCATATGAAATCTAAAATCAGGTCAACATTTACTCATCCTCGTCTCATTCTGAGCACATTTCACCTTACATTTTGTTCTGAAAGTTATTCTCAAGTCAAATTTGAATAATCTTTCATTATTCATTTGATTTAGTCCAGTTTCATTACAACTTCTATCTTGGACACTCAAGACGGAATTAGGGCAGATCTAATTCTATTTTATCACATTTATGCAACATCTGTATGAAATATTGTACTTTTCTCACCCAAAGCTATCATAGAACTATCACATAGAACTATCACAAAACAATTTTGACCATCATGATCTACGAAAGAAATACAGTCAAAAAGTTTTGCAATGAAATAAATGAATATATGACAGCTGAACTTTCAGTTTTGCACACGCTTTTAAGGGAAATTGACTTTTTTACTATAAAATGACAGAATAATAACTTACTTATCTGTACTTATGCTTAGTCACTTCCTCTATTTAGGTTTTTCCTCCAACTCAGGATATGTGTGAATGTTTTGAGCATACTTACACAAAACACAATGACAGCCTGTACATATGTGTTCAGTGTGAAAAACAGCCCGGACGCTGTTATAATGACAAATCTTGGCACCTAAAATCAACAGTATTTCACAACTAATTTCCATGTCATGAGAGTGTATCCTGTAATTCACACTCCTCTGTGATATAAACACACTCGCTACACTCTGCAATTTGGTTTTCCATGCCAATGTCTCACAGCTGTAGGATGTTGCAATTATCAGAACACGTGTTTTCTTGCTCTGTAGCAGGTAAAAAAGAAACTGCAATATCACTCAGAGTCTAAGAATAATACTTCTTGTTATAAAAAAGGTAATGTGATGGTCTCAGAAGGTAACGAATACCATATTTATGTAAATAGTGTTTATATGACACTTCAAGGAATACCATGGTGCCATCATGTCCACAAAGTATTGCTGTTGTATTTTAATCAGATGAGCTTCAAAGCCACACCATCAACATAAGCTTTCTAGTATTTTCTTTATTAATCACTTTAAACTAAAATGATTATAATTAAGCAGGAAGGTCTGTGCTACATTTGAGAGCAAATTTGCATTTTTACCAATAGGGGTCTCTCTTAAGCTAAAAACCCTGCCTAAGCCAATGCAACCTATGCAAGCAGGAAAAAAAAAACATTTTTCTACCAATAAGTATTAAGTCAAAAGTCATTCCATGACTTCTTGCCATCAAACTTAATTACCATCATATATTTCAAACAAGCCAGCAGTATATTTGAAAAAGCCAACAAAGCACTCTTCACTTAAAGGGAAAATAACTCAATTACTTTATTACATTAAATAGGGTACATTCTTCATTCTGTCCTTGAACAGGCACTGAAATATTTCTCGGTTACTGGAGAGTTATAAATCTCTGTCCGACTTTGTCAGTGCCAGGGTTATATTTAGAAACGCAGAGAAAGTCACGATCCACAGGTCTGTTAATATGTCACGTCATCCATGGTCGCAGCATTCACACTCTGGCGCACATTAGTGAAAACTGTCAATGATTCACTCCCGTGTGACATAGATAACCCTTAACAGCTGTGCAGGTACATATTCACCAACCGGGTTAAAAAACAGCAACACAAAGCACCTATCGTGTGAAATGCAACATTTTATAAAAAGAAGCAGTTTATGTGGTATATAAAAATGTTATAACATTAAAATATGTGTAATTCTTTTCAGACAAATACTGTATTGGCTCTGGCAAATGCATAAACATTTTTAAAAATATTAACATTCATGCATTTGGCAGACAAGCAATAGATACATACATGCAATCTCACAAATAAGTTACATAGTCTGCTGGGAACTTCTGAATGGTAATGACTAAGACTGAATAAGACTGGCCTCATTTACTTTCGGGATGAATGGATTTACCATCACAGTCCCTGATGGTTTGCAACTGGAAACATTTATCCATTCTCAGTACACACATTTTCGCCATGCCTCGTCTACCAACCATGAACGTATCCAAATCTGAGGAACTCTCAGGGAGACTAAATTGTTAGGGAGAACCCACCAGATTCCTTTCATGCTGGATCAGAGCCACTTCTAAAAATAAATCCTGGTCAGCCTATTTACTTCACAAGCTTTTTATTAAGTTCTATAGTAATCATTTTTCTTCTTAACTAATGAGCGCTCAGACTGGAAATCAACATTAATTTCCTTTGTGGTTTCTTCAGAGACTAATGCACCTTTTGGTTTTGAACTCATAGTATATTACAAAATGATGATGTTCCAGATCAAATGTTCATATGAGGTTCTCTTGTACAATGGTCGGGCCATTGCCACTTCTGAAATAAACTAGACTGCCCCTTCCTTTAAAGAATAAGAGTTGCAATTGCACAAGAGTTCTTCAGAGAAGACCATTTCAAGGAATCCCATATCTGCCACTTAAGCATGCCAGCGTCTGCCCATCCTGAGTGCCACTGTGCTTTCACTGAATGGGATATCTATCCAGTGAAGGAGCGAGAGAAAAGTAAAGTGCTTTTCCTGCTCTTAGCTTGAGTGGCTTGGGCCTCTCCTCCAAAAACACACAAGGGGAACATGGAAGTCCACAGCCGTACATTCCCAACATGCAACTCTAGTGGAAGCATTCTTAAAGTCCTCCTCTCTAATGATCTGCTCGCTTTCACAGCTTAGAACGTAAAGGCATTTTCCCATAAATCAACCACATACAACTTAACAGAATTAAAAATCATATCCAGGTTCCCATACTGATATCTAACTCTAAATAGATAGACAGACCAACCCAATCTCACGGCAATTCGTACATATTTTACACGGTGACCAATTCGTACAAATTCGTATGACCTCACTGGTATGAATTGATAAGATTTTTGCTAAATCGTACGTATTTTACAAGTTGCCAATTCGTATAAATTTGTACGAATGACCTACACCTAACCCCGCCCCTAAACCTACCCGTCACTGGGGTTTGGACAAATCGTACAAAAAAGTATGAGTGAGGTTGTACGAATTAGAACGAATTAGCCACCTCGTAAAATACGAATTGGCAGAAATTTTCCACCTCGTACGAATACCGCACGAATTGGTCATGAGACAGTGTTGGACAGACAGACAATGACAGAGATCTAAAGCTAAAAGTGTATCCAATCAGAAGAGACATGTTCAGGATAATGTTCCACAGTAAACACAATATTAAAAAGTGTCACCCGCTCTAGACCCCTCCAACCCCTGACACAAATATCTAGTGCTGAGCACTGCTGTCAAACCATTAATCTCAAAGAGTATGGGAGATGACAGAAATACAACAGTGAGCTAATGATCTTTACAGGGAGGCTGGTGTTAGTGAGTTGCTAAGAGCTGTGTGGGAGGGGTCAGGTACGACACTGCCCTTTGTCCTGAGTCCTGACCTCTGCACTGCATATTATAAATAAAGAATGACAACTAATTAGGCTTGGTTACAGTACACCTCGGCTGACTTTAAGATATCTTACATGGCACGTTGTTGCTTGATACCTGCCTCATATCCATTTGAGGGCTTCAGGCTAAATATTTAAATTTAATATGATCACCAGGTGGTCCATTTTAATATTGCCAAAATGACTCAGTTAAGTTACTCTCTATCAGTGTGATGAGATGGATTTTTATGACTGTTAGCAGTCCTTGGCTTTCTCATTAGCTTTTGGCAATGCAAAAAAATTCCCCAAATTTTATTACCTGGCATCCTGTCAATCGAATTACATACACATAAAACTATTCTGGAAATATCTGCTAGCTCAACCTGGAAAAAGCTATTGGAAACTATCATTAACATTTTTCAAGAGATATGAATAGCTCATTGATTTTATGCTTTGGCAAATGTGTGTACCAGTGTTTGTCTCCGTGAATGAATGGATGTTTATGTGCAAGAATGGGAATTTCTGAATATTGTGTGCAGCCACAGCAGATGCGCCTGTATCTGGCGTCCAGATGGGCATCTATTAAGAGGAAAGAACCCAAAGCACCAGAGCACCGCAGGAATCAAAGCAGCTCCATTACTATAAACATCACTAAAGTATCTACAGATTCATTTCAGAGCTACCTCAAACACTGAAAGAAAAACAACTCTTTGTGGAGACTGTGACTGACTCTAATAGAGTCTCAAAGATAAAAAACTATGAAAAAGGTGGCTAATGGTGTCATCCATGCTGGATAGCTGTATCTGAGTGGAAGCAACCAGAGCTCAAATTTATAATTTATTAATTCATTCAATACTCAGGATATACGTTTTGTTGTGGAAACTGTAGAAAGAAACTTGAGCTCTAGTTTCTTATACACACACACACACACACAGTCGTTCAATAGCTTGGAAACTGTAAAATTTTTAATTACATCCCGAGTAAAACTGGCACAGGCTGATGGGTTCTTACCGCAAACTGATGATATTCACAGCATTAAACTACTTGACACAAGATGATTGGGTTCATGTTACGTACATAGCCAATGAGCTTGCTGCTCTGCAGTTAAATGGTTAGCATTCAATAGAACAGTTTACAGCAAGCTTTCAGAGTTCCTCTGAACCTTTTATTGGTTATACGTGACTGACATAAACAAGAATATGCTACACCTTAGAGGTTACTTATCTATAAAACTAGTACATTTCTAGGACTTCCTGTTCTGAATGTTTTTTTTCTTTTCTTAAAACTTATCAACAAGCATGCAGCCCTCACAAAACCAGACACAGCTGGTCCATCATTTTTTGAAGCCATCATATTGTCACAAATAGAGAAGGTATTAAATAACCAGAATTGTCTGTCTTGTGTTCCTCCTTAACTAGATACTGATGACAAACCAGACACCACAAACTCAAGAGGACAAGACTCAACACGCCTGCCGCACACCTTATCACAGCCCATCAAAGATGTGAACGTGAGCCCTATACCTGCATCCCTTCTAAGAACAATCAGAACATTCTGCGTCAGGTAACATGAGAACTTTTGAGGAAGTGTTCTAGGAAATGACTTTGAGGTCAGTTAAAAGTATGTCCAGTGACATAAAATCTCTTTAATGTCTATACTGCTTCCTCTGGAAATATATAATATAAAGGGAGTGAACTGAGACTTGTGCTTAATTCAATTTTTCTGGTAATTTCAGCATATTTGAAATAGTGCTCAGATTTGCCAAAGTACAGATGTCTTCCATCAAAGGTCTGATATTTCAATATCAACTCAATTAATTGTCATTAAATTCTTTCTAAACCAAATTATCTGAGGCATGGAATCAATAACTCTTAACTCATAAATGAGATATCATTAACATCTCAAGTGTTCTCCTAGAAAGCAATGTGTTTAATTAAAGAGTGAAAGGAATTTTTCTGAAATATTCTGCTTCAGAAACTTGTTTCCTACTAAAAAAGACCATGCAATCTCAAGTCTCTACTAGAGTTTCAAAGTACATCTCAAAAAGTCTCAAACTGTGCTCAGATAAGCATCAAGTCTTTTCAGTATGAAGATTTTCAGTATGAACTCAACATTTCTTATTAAAATCTTCAGACCAAATAAATGAGCTGTGGAATCAATCTCTCAATCTTTAGAAAAGAGATCTCTTTAACATCTCAACTGTTTCTTCTGGGTATCAAGAAGGTTAAAAGGAGACAACAGAGAAGTATTCTTCTTTTCATATTAGTTTCTTTGATAATCGCTTGCTCTTCTGGAGTTTCAAAAGGGATCTCAAATGGATTTGCAGCAAAGATATAGAAAGACTACAATCAAATGTCTGATTTCAATGTTAAGTCAAGTATTTCTCATCAAATTATTCCAAAACCAAATTATCTGAGCTGTTAACCGTTAATCATTTTTGCATTTGTGTTTATTTTTTATCTCTCCTAAGGAACTTTATGAGAGACAGCTCAGCTCATACTGTTAGACATGAAGGTAAAAAGGTAAAAAGAAAGAAGTAAAGGTGTTTTCTTTATGAATATGTTAAGTGAGGGCAGTGCTTCAAGAGACTGAATAGTCTATGAGGGTCCTAATCTCTTTGTAAAGTGTGCAGACCCCCTCAGGTAAACTCTCATTGATGAACACAAAGCAAACGGGAGGAGCTAAGTTGTCAAATGCCATTTACCTGAACGACCAACCATTGTCTTCCCCCGAAAACAACAGCTAGAGGTGTGACGGCGACAAATACAGATTCCTTACTAAGTATATGTTCTTTTCTGCCTCAGTATAATAAAGTGATGTGAAGAAACAAAAGTTTAAAGGTCAAGCTAGTCATTGCTATATGCAACTAGGTTCATTAGTTTCTGATTGACTAACTAGAGATGAATCAGTCACAGAAAAATATCTTGCGTGTAAAAATTTGAGACCTGACACAATGTGATCCATACTACGAGACTGGGATATAAACTAAAAAAGGGCTGTATAATATGTCTTCAGGCTTCCAAAACTGATTAAAGTTATCAAATACAACCCAAATACACACTATAGAAACTCTCACACGCAAACACAGCAACTCTGACTCATAAAATCTTATGTAACCAATGCCATGTTGTACCTGCCGCTATCCTGTTAAGCATCTGCTGACGGGCAATGATCCTGCCCAGTCTGTACCCGGAGCGCCGTCTGAGGTGGTCCATCCTCAGGTAGATATCCTGCGTCTCTGGGGTCATGTTTCCGAGACATTCACTGCTCTCAGTTTGCGGCAGCTCTCTGTACATGATCACACAACGCCAAACGTCTGGCACCCCCTCCTCAAAAACAAATATCTGAAACAGTCACGTAATCTGTCCACCGACAAGCCAACATGTGTGAGTCCGTAGAGCTCCAGAGGAGTGCCAGCTGTCGACTCCGCCCCCTTTTGAGTCCCGTGACTAGAGGTGAGCCAATGAGAAGCCAGGCTGATGAGGGCAGGCCTTGTGGCTGAGCTGAATTCAAGGACTGTGCGAGTGCTGTTCGGTTCAGGAGGGAAATATAAATACCAGAGGAATGCCTGTGAACTGAGAGAGTGGAGAAAGCTGGAGAGCAGGGGGCCGTGGGAGGGGAAAAAGAAAAACAGCGTGGCTAAGAGAAACACCCAGATCGAAACGAACAAGCCTGCTGCTGTGAAGACCCACTCAGGTGCCAAGTTTGCTGAGGAGGAGTTTGTTAGTAGGGAAAAGAGAAAAGTTGGTTTGAAAAACTTGAAAACTTAAGAATTCATAAGAACAATACAAAGAGTAAACAGATCTAGGAGCGACTGTGTATGTGAAAACAAGGATACCAAAAGGTGTCTTGTTGGTAGGCTCAATCCCCAACCCCCTATTTGCTCTGAGCACAGCGGGGCTTCACCTTGTGAAACAGCCATTCATGTTTAAATGGCCATTTCACACATTAAAACAGGTTGTACAGGAAACGTCTCAACTGTAGGTGAAACACAACAAGATTTATTTATTTGGCCTTAATTTCAGATTTCAAAAAACATGATGTAAATTTAAAAAACTACATTAGTAAATAAAATAAAATAGTCAATAATATATGTTCTGGGTTCAATTCTCCACTTGCATTATTAGACATATTAAATAAGAAAATAAAAAAGATTAATTTAAATAATAACAATAATTTATCTATGCTGAAATCATGTGTATTTATCACATGGTCTTAATTTCCTAAAAGAGTCCTTAAAACATGACGTATAATATAAAATTAAATGAAATAAAATTAAATAAAAGGTGTAATTAATATATGTTCCTGCTTTAATTAATATGTAGCTCCACTTGCATTATTTAAAAGATAAAAAAAGAAAATAAAAAAAGATTTTAAAGAATAAAATACATTTTAAAATAATTTAAATAATAATAATAATTTATGCTGAAATAATGTGCATTCATCACATGGCCTTACTTTCCTGACAGATTCCTAAAAACATGATGTCAGTAAAATTAAATTAAATTAAATTAAATTATATTATCATTCTAATTGTAATACTTTTAGCTATCTTTGTGTCAAAAGTAAAAAAAAAAAAAAAAGATTAATTTGGTTATTCGTATCAGTAATATCACTACGTGTGTGTATACATATATATATACTGTTATAAAACGTCAGTCAAGGCTACTGGTCGATCTCCAATGTTGTCTACATTACTTCATAAATGCTGATACTTCAGTGAAAAACAAATAAAATCTACATGAGCAGAAAATTTGCACAATACTAATTTCCTATTTCCAAATTTTCTATATAGTTGCTTTCTAAGTACCTATAAAACAGATACCGCCCTTAATCGTACACTTGCCATCTGATAAACATGTTGCATGTGTACATGAATAACTAAAATAAAACTCCTAAATGTATATTTCTTAAAAAAATACATGTTTAAACTCACAGTTTAGTTATACTATACTAGTAAGCACATTAAATTAGAATCGCTATACAAAAAAAAAAAAGAATGAATGGAAGTTTTGCAAGAGCTCTGTTCCGTTGCTGCATGGAACAACCCAAGTCTTCAAACTGAAAATAGTCTCCATGTCTTTGCAAACAGTTGCACCCTCTGTTGACTGAACTCCATCACTCTTAAGGCACTGGTGAACAGCACACATTTCCTGTTAGTATGTGTTATAAGCCTCTCACTATAAGTGTGGGCGAGCACATAAACACATGAACCGGGTACGAATGGGCACAACACCAAGCTAAATACATTCTGTGCCCCCTCCCTGACTGGCACACACTAACCATAGTACAAACCACACAAAGACCGCAATTCAGCCAGCGCCTGCAATCCTGCTGCTATTTATACATAAACTACCCCATGCCTCACTCCAACGCCCCTCGCCACAGGAAAGTTTTCATGTTTTCTGCCCTGTAACAGTTTTTAAGACGTTCTGTGCTTGTGTCGCTACATTAAAAATGATCTCATTTGTTGAACCAAAGCTTGAGCTTATAAACAAGGTACAGTGCATGCTTTTGCAATCCCATAATGCACAAAAAGGGCTTTGTAGACTACAGGTGTAGCTTGAGTGATTGACAGAGCCTAATGAATGCTGGGATTCGTTTTTCCACACAGACCGCTTAGAGTGTAGATTAATCTTATACTGCATCGGATTTTAATTATTATGCATGTTTTCAGAAAAAAAACACGTCAAAAGTAAAGCAAAATAATCTGCCAATGGGAAATTATTTCGAACAGAAAATAAGATTATTTTGCTTACCTCATTGGCAAATTATTTTATTATTTATTTATTTATTTAGTCCGGAGTGAAAAGAAATAAAACTTTCAACAAACTATTCAACAAAGCTACAGCTTGTAGAAAATACTACCAGTCAACTCTGGTACATTATCAGATGCTTATTTCAACATAGAAAGAACAAGGATGTGTTTTCGCGCCTCCGCACCTGATCTGAGCAATACAACATCTATCCTTTATTAACCATTGACCGAGTCTGCTTTGTAGATTAGCCACTTCTCCAACACATTTTTAGCTTTACGTAGGAGAAGATGTGTTACTGAAAACAGATCAAACATCTTGGTCATGCAGAACCGAGTGTTTTGCCAGATTTAGCTCAATATTCAGAGCCAAACCTGCCACTGCCAAGTCTCTCATCATCTCTATACTGGAGCCAAAGACGAATGTCTGACAGCTCTCAAAATAAATGTATGCAAAAGTGGAGGAGAGAACAGACCCTGCTCACCACTCGCCAAAGAATGCACATTCCACATGCGTGCTCTCTCTCTTTCTCTTTTCTGAAGGGACAATGGAAAAGGTTGCATTAATGGCTTGGACTTATTATGCCTATTAATTGTACTATAAATACAATTTTGAAAAATAAAATTATTATGGCAATTATAAAAAATTACTTGAAGGCAATTCAAATATTGTAAATATATATAAAATATTACAAAAAAGTAATTAAACAATATTTATATAAAAAAACTGAATAAAAATTATTTACGATAAATTAATTAATATGATTTATTAATCTATTAATTTACTCTATTGCCATTATCCCAGTAATAGAGTAACTTAATAGAATAATAAATCATAATAATTCATATGAAATAAATAAATAAATAACATTAAATACATTAATAAGTAAATAAAATAAATAATTTGGATTAGAAAAGAATAAAAAAGATAAAGATAAATAAACTAATAAGAAAATAAATAAAAAATAAATAATACACAAGGGGAATTATTAGAAAATAACAAGTAAATAAATAAATAATACTTAGAAAAGGGGTATTTATTAATAAGTAAATTAAAAATAACACAAAATAATAAAGGTAAATTAAAGACAAATAATTTAGCAAGTAAATAAAGATAAATATGAACTAACAAACAAACAAATAAATACTCATAATTATTCAACATACATATACAACCTGTCTCAGCACGTTTGAACTCAGTGGCAACTCTCAGATCTTTGAAGAGTGCAGGCGATGGTTTTTTTGGATGTTTTACAGACAGCACAGTCTACAGTCTACTTCACAGTCATCTTGGTACTTCATTTGTATATTTTTCCACTAGCTGAGGCAGAAGCAACTGCCAAGAAAACGTAACAGTATTTGTACACCTTCATGAATTAATAGCTACATTTTGATGGAAAGAAAAATAGTTTTGTGGCTTCCACAATCAGGTCAGATGAGGATTAGCCACAAGAGAGGCCTGTCAGGATGACAGCTGATCCCTAATAAAACGTCCTGGCCGAGAAGCTCCGGCCCAGGGATGCTGACTCCACAACTTACGACGTACGGAGAGCGAAGATATCAACACAGCCAGTGGAAAGAAAAGTTATCGGCATAATATTTACTCTGTGGGTTTCTGGGAAGGGCCGCTGAACGTGGGCAGGAGCCAGATAAAACCAGCAGGTGCTTACGATTCGCTCCAGCAGGGAGAGACGGCAGACAACGAAATGTTGAATCTCCCACTGAAAATGTCAAAGCCGCATCACGTTTACGAGTTTTCTCTGCATTGAAGAATCCGTTCCTTTGTTTAAGCGTAACTTTATATGGTAACAGCGACTGGATTGAGTGCGAAATGAGCTAAATGTTGTTGTAATCTGTCTTTCTTGTGGCACTTGATCACTGCTGCCTTTGGTTTAAAAGGCTCTTTTGCAAATGGCTTGTCAGGAGATTTGAGCAATGCCTAAGCATTCTAGCCTGTGATCCTGAAACAAAAGTGTTGAAATGCAGACCATAATGCAATCATACACAAATCCCTCTTTCCACATGGGCTGTAGTGCTTTAGTCTTGAACGACAGACTCAGAAAGAGTCACTGATCGATACACAAAAATGGAATCTAAAATGCATCTTCACTTTTATTAAACATGCTAAGAATTTGAAGAAAGATGGAACTAGCATTTCTTAGAATGAAAAAAAAATCTCTGGAATTGCTAGTTTTGCAAGGTTTGTGATATTAATACTTAGTAAAAATACAAGTCTATAAAAGTTTCTGCTATTTATTCATTTATTTATTTTGCTTTAGGAACATGACATGCTATTATCTGAACCATTTTTTCCCACATTTGTCTACTGTTATGGTATAATGTATTTTAGATAAAACATCTGTTAATCTAAAATAGATTACACCACAATAATCATAAAAACAATTAACAAAAATACCTGTAATTTAATGTGATTCATTTTTGAGGTTGTTAGAAAAAGTGATTATTGAACCAGCCTTTTTGCTGAAAAAGCACATTTAAAAAAAATAAATTGAACTGATAAAAATTGACAGTGAAGGCACTTTTAACATTAAAAAAAATCCATAAATGCTATTCATTTGCACTTTCTATTCATCAAAGAATTCTCAAAAATAACTATCATGGTTTCCACAAAAAATATTAAGAAGCACACTTATTTTCTATATTGATAATAGATGTTTCTTGAGCAGCATATTAAAAAGATTCTGAAATATCATGTATCACTGAAGACTGGAATGCTAAAAATTCAGCTTTGCCATCACAGGAATAATTCACATCATAAAATGTATTACAAAAGAAAACAGTTAGATTTAAATTGTAAACAATATTGCTGTTTTAAATTGTATGTATTACTAAATAAATGCAGCTTAGCTGAGAACAAGAGACTTCTTTCAAAATCTTACTTTTGAATATTACTATAAACAGTCCTTTTCAACTTGTCTAAAGCTTTTAACAATAAACCACGTTTTGAAGGACAAAACTAAAAGGTGGAGCTCTATCTACCACAATATCTTTCACGGTTAAACTTTTAATAGACGCTCAAGTCAGACTGAAATATACCCCTCTTGGGAGCCACACTGAGCTCTCCATGGTCGTGCCTCAAAGAGCTCCTCATTGTTTGGCATGTGTGTAAACAGTCAGGCCAGAGCGTGCACATGACTGCCACCTACATAGCACATCACATCTCTGAAATACATATATGGAAATGAACGTGATAAGCACGCCAACAATGCCTTAACATTTCATCACAATCCCCACGGGGCCCGATCATGTGCCCAAATAAACAAAGAACCTTGAACAAGACAAATATACAAGCTGTTAAAGATTTAGATCTAATAACAGCAGAATTTTCATTACTGTCCGATAAAACAAACAGATGGACCACCATAAAGCACTCCAACAAAAAAAATAAAGCTCCAATATGAAAAGTGATTAGTGTTTTCCACTAAACTAGGGCACCTAATTGCATTGACTGACATCTAGTGGTCAAACATTGTCAAGCGTCTCTACTTTGAATACATCATCAGAGATTTAGAGGTCTATAGTTACTAGCATTTTCTAAAAATGTTCAGCACTTCTGCCAATAAATGCACACTTAAACGCACGGACAAAAATAAAACGCTGAGAGTAGACTAGCCAAAGACAGATTATGCAAAACTCCCCATTCAATATAATGAAGCTATATATCCACCTATAATATAAATGTGTCATGTTAATTGGCTAAAATAAGCTTTTGATGTGTTGCTACTTTGCTGTAATCGTTTTACTTTTTAAAATTCGCTGCAAAATCTAACTGTAATATAGGCTACTGTGGCGCAGAAACAAATTTCACCCATAATTTAATGGGTTTTAAAACTAATAATACTAATAGTACTTTCTTTTAAATAGTACAATGTAATAATCTTGATTATTTACTACGTTAGGCTAAAAAGGGTGACAACAACCTTTCAGTCTTACTGTGTTCTTACAAACCAATAACGATAATGCAAAGGTTAAGCAACTTAAAACGAATAACTTTGCTCAATAATCTCAAAGCAATACACAAATGCAAACTTTTTGATCTCACACTGTGCACGTCATCATATCACTGTCAGCTTACGCCGCGAGGCTGAGCGCGTGAACTTTACTTCTGTGTCACTAACCTGCAAGTCGTCTCTCTCTGACACTTTTCCACAATAAATCCCAAGCTTTGGACGTGGACTCTCTGAGCTGCTCGCTGAACGATCGTCTGAGTGTCAGTGTGAGAGACTTTCGTTTCGCTGTCATCGTCAATCCGCGCTCATAATAATCAATCAGTGGCTCCCGTTATTTCTTAAAGATACCGAGACTCCTCGTCCTCTTCTTCACCTGCCCCGCAGCCACAGACCGCAACGGGTAACTTTTCCAAAAAATAAATGCATATCAAAAACAATAATGTGGTAACAATCTTCCAAATAATCCAGTTTGGGACACGCGTCGGTAGAAGACGCGCAGCCGCTGTCTGGAGCCGCCGTGTTTCAGAGCAGATGTGGGTTTGTTTGAAGTTTCTCCTTCTGCTAGTAACATACGATCACTCTCTCTCTCTCTCTCTCTCTCAAACACACACACTCTCTCTCTCGCTCTCTCAAACACACACACACACTCTTACTCGCTCTCGTTCATCACTCTCACTAACGTTACTTCATTTCAAGCCTCACCTCACACACTTCATATTAATTCCCCATTCTGTAATTTTTTTTTCCCGCTAAAAGAAATGCTACATTTGTAAAAAAAAAAAAAAAAAAAAAAGAATAATAATAAAAAAAAAATGCATACAGTATGTAATATCAAAAATATTTAAATATTTAAATATTTTAAAATTTTAAATATAAACATAGCAATAAATATATGCGTTTGTGAACAATATGTACTACATTTTAAAATACTAATAAATACAAAAAATACTAACAACAATATATGCCTTACATATAAGCCAACTTATACAATAAAACTCATTTCTCAAGGCAAAAAGCACAAAACACTGCTCATAAAAGCAATATAATAATATAATATAACATAAAAAGTAAATTAAAGTTTAAGGCAAAAAGGTATATAGAAAAAATGGCCATGCTGAGGAAGGATAGACATACCATGAACACTGACGGCTCATTTAATTATGGGCCTCTATGGTTTCCATTTCGCACACAGCATGGCATTATCATCATAACAGTGAGGAGATTGCTTTTTGTGACAGGTTTGCTGTCTGCAATGTCAAAAGTTGTTTTAAGCTGAGATGGGAAAAAGTAGGTGATGGCAAAAAGCGTGTCTAATGGAGAAATGAATACTTTCATATATATGACTTCTGCATGTAGTGAAACTCTTAACTGATTAGTATCAGAGTCTATTCGAACAGAATCGAGGAATTGTTATTAAAAGAAAGTTTAGCTTGCATTAACTTAAAGCAGTGCATTATACGTTGTCTTTATAGATCTGAGGGAACAGTTACACGGCCAGTCATGTGTCTAAGTGTGAAACAGGTATGAGTGTGGCCTTTTTTCAAGGTGAGTGTTAATGCGCCTGAGCTTTATTCACTAATGGAGTCATCTGATGGGAAAAACCTCCCGGGAGAACATGAGGGTCATCTGCTGTGCCCCAGCTTATGTGGCAAAGGTCAAAGGTCAGGGCCAAACATTTCCCTTCTTGCTCGATCTGCAATGGTATGCCTGGCTTGGCGATCTGACCACCTAAAGACAAGACTAGAAATTAGAAGTTGACTGATATAGAATTTTTAAAAAGCCAGTGTATTGTTTGCGTATATATATTTTATATATATTATATATATGTACACTTCATTATATGTGCCTTTTACACTTTAATTTTAATTTTTAATTTTTTTTCTAAAATACATACTATAAAAATATATGCATGGTCTATGTTATATTATACAATCTATATCTATATATATATATATATATATATATATTAGAACTCTATATAGTGTAAAACTGTTTTTTTATATTTTTTATTTTTTAGATGTATTTTATTTATTTTATCAGACATACACTAAAAATACATAAAATATATACAAATTATATAATTATAATATCAATTCTATATTTATTTTAATCATATGCATTTTAGAAATCCATATCGTAAAAATTATTTTTAATAAATTATATTTATTTGTTTGTTTCTTTAGACATATTTTATTTGTTTTATTTACCTTGATTTTGCTATTGGCCAATTAAATGATAAAATGATTTGTTTTTAATAGATAGAATTTTTTTTACTAACCTCAATGTCTAGCCTGAAGAGGTTTAAAAAGTCTCAAGATAACAAAATGAAGACCACCTAAATGATGACCTACAGCTTTCTATTCTCAGATTCATTTGTCTAACATGCAGACTGCTGGACGTTTAATACTGCAAAGTCAGGTCGTGTCTGTCCACCTCAGCAACTGTCTCATTCCATCACTGCTCCAGCTGGCTCTTCTGAGCCCTTGATCTCCTGTCTGTCAGCAGCTGATCTCTTCGAGAGACCCATCACTTTAAACTTCAGCACAGGCTTTCCATTATAAAACCAGCCCACGGAGCAAAATACCAAACCAGCGGTCAGCACAACTTCGATGACTCTCGGCCTCACTGTCAAAACAGTAGATGCTGAACGTGTCATCTCCTGTCACGTCGCATTTCAAGCAGTCTACAATGAAATAACCAGAAAGCATTAAATCATAACTTACACTAGCCTATATGTACAACCTGATACGTTCATAACCGTTCCAAATGCCTCATTAAATAAACTGATCTTAGAGATTAAACCCGAAATGGATATTGTGAAAGAAACGAGCCGGACCAGATGTAGATCTACGAGTGCTTATATGAAGTAACTGAATAATTAGTTTCACAGTATTACAGTGCAAACCCTCAACGTTATGAATGTCACACAGATGGTTGAGCTTGAGCATTAAGAAAACTCAATGGACTTCTGCCAGGCAGCACATTTTCACAGTAGCCAAGCTGGTGTCTCTGCATTCTCACTAGCGTTGAAGTACGCAATTGAAACCACATGGACCTTCAAATGCCGAAAATCCTCGTTTAAAAATATTTGGGCCTATTTAACGCTAGCCTTTAGTCGCTGTCTGGTCCTGCGCTCAGTAATGGGGTCACGCGGGTCAGGTTCCTGATCAAAGACTTTGACAGGAAGCCCCATGCTCATGGCTCCATATCATTCCGTCAGCTGTGATGTTCTCGGCATCATTCGGGAATAAGATTGTTGATATCGAGGAGATTATTATGGCTAGGCTAGGAGGATACACAGGAAGCAGTGACATAAATGAGGAAGTGGCTGTTAGAATGTGAATGGGTGTCCACACTAACCCAGTGGGGCTGCTTTTTTGACAAGCACTCTTATCTTCTCTCCAAACATGAATCGATGAATTGTTAGAGAATCAACAGCTACTGCAAATTTGCTAGTAACTTGTGACTGAACAAACAGAGCAACTTAACAGAAACAACAAAAAACAGTGAATTAATGAATCAATGAATAGTAAAAGAATCAACAGCTACTGCAATATTTTCTTCAATATTTCTCTTGTGATTAAACGAAGAGAACAAATGAATTAATGAATGAATAACAGAATCAATAGCCTGTAATGTTTGTTAAGCATTGTGACTAAACAAACAACTGACTGACTGAACGAACAAACAAACAAGCAATCGAATGAACGAACGAATGAACAGTAAAAGAATCAACAGCTATGGTAGTTTTTGCTAACACAAAAACTGACCAAATGTAAAACTCAACAGAAAGAACAAACAAACCAGCAAATGAATCAATGAATCATAAAATAATTAGCAGCTACTGCAGTATTTTGTTTGTAAGTTGTGATACAATAAAGAAAATGAATTACGGAATGAATGAACAAACAAGCAAATAACTAAAGGAATGAATGAATCAGTGAATGAACCATAACAGAATCAATAACCAGGCTTTTTGTGAACCATTTGAGTGAAATGAAAAAACAAACCAATGACTGGATAAATGAAGTAATAGAATAGCATCAAGTCACTAAAATATTTGCTAGAAACTTGTGCCTGAATGACCTGAATGAACAAAAAAACAACTGAATCAAAGAACTGATCAATTAATAGCAACTGAATTAACAGTCTTTATAATATTTGCTAACCACTTGTGAGTGAAAGGACGAAATAATGAACTGAAGAAACAAACAGACAACAAAAAAATGAATTAAAGTAATGAACAGCCATGTAAATGAATGAATCAAATGAATCAACATAATCAACATCAATTCAGAATTAACTAATGACTGAACAAATAAAATAAAACAAACAAACAAATAGCTGTATCAATAAATTAATCAGTAAATTCCTTTTGCCAGCATGCCTTCAATATCATTTGGGAATAAGATTGTTAATACTGAGAAGATTATTATGGCTAGACTATAGGAGAACACACACAGGAAGCAGTGACGTAAAAGAGGAAGTGGCTGTTAGAATGCGAATGGCTGTCCACACAAACCCAATGGGGTTGCTTGTTTTAGCAAAACCCAATCAAGCCCTTATCTTCTCTCCAAACAGACCCTTTAGGCTGCATATGTAAATACAACACACTTTGCTGTTCCTCTTTAAGGTGCAAACTAGCTGAGAAGTTTATCTGAAAGGCTTGAGCACAATTAATCGTCACTAATGCTTGTGTTGTTTCCCACACATATAAATAAAAGATGTGTTCACCGCAAGCGGTTTCACTTAATCTGTGCTATGAATTATACATCAAACCGCATGTGATCTTCTCTTGCACCTCTTGTTTGTTTGGCTGCGTGCCCAGAGACTTGAGCTCCAGACTGACCACTGAGCTGGAATGAGAAAAGGCCCAGATGTTGAGAAGCTGGGCTCCGATTGGCCCCCTCACTTGGCCATGAGGTCCCAGGCCAGGCTCCAGGAATCCTCCAGGGGGATCACGCTTCCCAGCCTAATGCATTCAAGGCGTGGAATTCTCCCCCAACCACTCTTTTGCTCCCACTCACACATATGGGCCCATCTTATGCATGCACTATAAATTTCCTGTGCAAATATTCCCAAGCCAGGGCTGCAGTTTTCCAGGGAAAATCACAAATGTAATGTATATGGGGCTTGAGGGGGAGGAAAGACCTTAAAGCAATAGTTCATTGTGATTCAAGTTCAAGTGAGAGTGATTCATTGTGTAAAACATCATTGTTTTTTTGTTTTTTTGCAAAAAGCTATTATATTAAATGTGTAAATGGCTGTGGTTACGCTCAGAATAGAATACTTGCATACTATTCTTCATGTTCCTGCAAGTATAGAGTATGTGCAATGCATTCAACCATGGTGACTGCCACAATAATTTTTTGCTTGTAATTTGTGTCTGAACAAACACAAGAACTTAACAGAATGAGCACATGAACAAGGGAATACATAAATAAATCATGAATGGCTTGTAGTGCATCAGAGTGAATCAGACACTTAAGATTTGATCGGAACATTGAAACATGAGGAGCCGAATTCCACAAAGA
>JAUMHE010000067.1:13948821-13963318 GCA_032359235.1 Enteromius mattozi
TTGTCCTCATTAATATACGCACAGCACCCCATATTGACAGAAAAACACAGAATTGTTGACATTTTTGCAGATTTAGGACCATGTGATATTTCAGTTTTTTTTTTTTTAATAAATCTACAAAAATGTCAACAATTCTGTGTTTTTCTGTAAATATGGGGTGCTGTGTGTACATTAATGAGGAAAAAATGAATTTACAGTACATGATTTTAGTAAATGGCTGCAATATAACAAAGAGTGAAAAATTTAAGGGGGTCTGAATACTTTCCCTACCCACTGTATATTAGTGTGTATATATTCACTATATTGCTCAAAGTATTGGGTAACCCCCTTCCGATGAACAGATCTGACTACTTTAGTAATTTCCATAAGTGCAAACCTTAATATTTATGCATATAATGATATGCTTCTAATTTTATAGTAAAGGTTTGGACAGGACCCTTTTCTGTTCTAACATGACAATGCCTCTGTGTATAAGGCAAGGTTTAAAAATAAATTATTGATTCAGTCAGTGTGGAAGAACTTGCAAAGAGCAAAGTCATAATGCCAGCTGGACACCTCTGGTGTGACTTTAAATGTAGACCCTGAGCCAAAAACTCAATACCTTTGGCAATTTAATGTATATAAGTGAAACTGTTTTAATGTTTTTCATGTGAAAGTAATTCAATATTATTTATAATTTAAAATAATATAAAATAATAATATTGTCTCAAATGTCCCACATGAATACTGATAATTATTATTAGTATTATTCATAATAGTAAAAAAAAAAATAATGATGATGATGATGAACTCTCTCTTTAGAAAAGATAGTGTCCCTATGTAGGATACATCTTTGTATAACATAAAACCGAAATCAATGCAGAAAGCCCAGCTCATAGCGGTGGGCTGTTTCCTGCGTTTAGTGGGGGCTTTCAGAGTGTTTAAACCATTATGAGACTCTGATATCATCAATGGGCACATTAATCTTCTCTCTGAGGATTCACGAGGGGTTGCCAGGTGACCCAGCTGTACAGCCTGACAACAAATACTCCCAGGCCTCTTCCAAGAAGCACTAATCTCCTGTAGCCTAGTAACACCTCTTGTTTCCTCCACCTCATAAAGCTTAAATAAACCTATATATCCGCTCCATTTCAAGTTAATGGCAGCACTATCAGCTGATTGAAATTAAACCGTTTGATCATATAAATACTAGCATGTTAATGTGGGTGTATGACATTATGAATTGTGCTCCTATGAATGTACATCCTCATAGATCGTTATGCTAATGATCTCATGTCAGAGCCTGTAACACTGAAGATGTCTGCAGTGCATGTTCCTTTTAAAGCAACATGACCTTTTACTGTTCCAGTACATTCTGCACTAAAATAAAACATGGATGTGCTTAAAAGGAAAGAAAAATCATTGTAATTCAATTAATTGTGAAATCATTTTGACTAGTTCAATGACTAATATGAATAGGAATTAAAAAAGAAAAAACGCAACAGAAAGCACAAGTGTGGAGCATTCGAAAACAAATGACTCGAATATGTTGGTTCTTGTATTTGATTTGAGTATAAAAAAATATTCATAAACTTGCGCTTTGAATCATTCTAATGACTCACTGAATCAATCCAACCAGTTCTTCACTTATTTATTGAATTAAAAGTCGGTTTTAATTCAGTTTTAACTGAATTTTCCTTTAAATAATAAAGTGCTTCCTTCAAAGTCTTTAGAGAATAAATAATGGAACCATTAATAAACTGCCTCAGAACCAAAATGAAATTGAATGTCAGTTATTATAGTTAACTAAAACTATTTCCATTACTTGAAACTAAATAAACTTTAAATAGAATATTACCAAAATATACTTACTTTTTGTAGCTAGTTTAAAGTAGTTGAAGTATGTTTCATGTTCATTTATTTTAACTTGATGTGCTAAAATAACAAACCGAAAATTAATAAAAACTATATAGACATTTGAAGAAAAATGACAAAAATAGTGTTGCCAATTGGGCTACTTTCACACTCTTTCTACGGGACGTTTTTCATTTCTGCGGGTTGAGGCGACCCCAGTAAGGGTAATAATATTTAGCCCCTGGAATGCACCTTTTATCAGGGGAACCCACAAAAAAAAATAAAAAATAAAAAATTTACCTCACCGGAATTTTTACAAGGAATGCCCCCTAAAAAACGATTGGGCTAGTTTTGGACGGATTTTGCTGTAAAAACCTGGCAACACTGAAAAATACACATTTAAATAGTGACAGTAAACATGTTGTCTATGCATTAACTGCAAAAATTGTCAATTATATCAATAAAATATATTTAGTTGAGATATATACTATATATGTACGTTCTCTGTTTTATTAATGTTTTTTTAAGTCTAAATATTTTTTTAATGAATAATATAGTTATCGGATTGTAAGAAGTAGAACATTAATTTGTCTCAGGTTTTTTTCTATGATGATTATTAATCAGTTAAAAACTAACTGAACTGAAGTTAATAATTATATAATAACATACATAATAAAATACATACAATTATATATTATATAATAACCATTTCCAGGTCTATTATTATTATTACTACTGAAAAAAATCATTATTATTAAAATGTAATAGACTCGGATTGAATCCATCTGAATGTTTTAGGGTATTTTACTGCATTACCTGCAATGGAGAGCACTGCATCAAAACAGCCGTCTCTGTAGGGTAAACGCAGGCCATCGCAAAGCTGCACCTCGTGCCCTCGACTCCACGCAGAGTCCACTAACGGCCGACACACGTCACAGCCCAACTTAAAGATATCCTCATTGATGTGCAGATATTTGCCATTGCCACATCCTGCAATAATTAAAAACAATAATCAGTGCATGTCATAAAAATGAATCAAAAGGATGAAATTGTTTTTCCCTCATGGATGATTCACTGGCTTGTTTTTCCAATGCCGTACTGTAATAACTTTGGTGCCCATTTATCCTTATTAAACTTTAATATGAATAATTGCATTTCCTTTCAAACAGTGGTGAAGTAAATGCTGTCAGCTAAGTCTGTATGTGATAACGGGCCATTACATTTTTCCAGGCAAAAGAATAAAGACAAGATTACATGGGTTTCTTTTCAGCTGTAAGAGGCAATGATTGTTTACAAAGAAAGCGTGACTTTGACACTAGTAAAAGCATATTGATCTTGCCGTTCTGAGAGTTTTATTTCTCGCTTGAGAGACATTAAAGACAGAATGTGAAGCCTTACCGACATCAGCCACGATGCTGCCTGGCTCCTGCTCTAGCAGGAACTGTTTGACCTTGGGCCAAGCTTTGTAGCGGCTGTCGTTGAAGAAGGGTGCGATCCTCTCGTACACGCTGTGAACATGGTCTCTCTCCAGCTGGCTGGCAGCCTCGTCCATGCTGCTCTCTATTAAACCCCACAGAGCATCTTCAGCGCTTAGCCAGACAGAGAGGGAGGAGGAGAGACACAAAATGAGACCTAAAGATTGAGTCACCCTCTGCTTAATGCTTTGGTTCCACAGCCATTACGAAAAAAATGAATTCAATTCGACATTTTGATTGGTTGCTTCTATACAGCAGTACAAGCCTCAAGGTTTTACCTGGGTGTGTGTAAAGAATAGTCACCACATAAAAGTAAGAAAGATTTATATATACAGTTAGGTTCATATACATTTGGACACTGACAGTTTTTTTTAGCAGTTGACCAAAACCATATTCAAGTTACAGTTAAATAATGAATATGGGCTTAAATAGTTTTAATTTGAGGGTATTTAAGGGTATTCTCATCACAACTGGAGGAAAGGTTAAAGGAATAGTTCACCCAAAAATGAAAATAACCCCATATTTTACTCACCCCGAAGCCATTGTCTTGGCAGACTTCTGACTGACTCAACGTACGACGTAAGTTACTAACAGTACTTTTTCAAGTGACCATAAGTAATTGGAAAGTTGACTCAAAATGGACAGATGTGGGCTATTCCTTCGTTACTTTTACATGAATTAAGCAGGTAAAAGTTCTGCAGTTGATACTAAGTGTGCCATTTTCATTTGGAAGCTGTTGCTGTAAAGCCACATCATGCTGTCAAAGGAGCTCTCCATACCAATGAAATAGACAATTATTAGGCTTCAAAAACAAAAATCCATTAGAGAGATAGCAGGAACATTAGGAGTGGCCAAATCAACAGTTTGGTATATTCTGAGGAAAAAAGAACACACTAGTGCGCTCAGCAACATAAAAATGCATGGACGTCCACAGAAGACAACAGTGGCGGGTGATCTGAGGAGGATCCTCTCCATGGTAAAGAAATACTATTTCACTACATCCAGCCAAGTGAAGAACACTCACCAGGAGGTAGACGTGTCACAGTCAACATCTACACTCAAGAGACGATTTCATGAGAGCAAAGACAGAGGGTTCACCACAAGTTGCAAACAAGGCCAGATTAGACTTTGCCAAAAAACATCTAAAAAAAACCAAACCCACTTCTGTAAAAGCATTCTTTGGATGGCTGGAAAAACTTGTATCAGAATGACAGGAAAAGTGGCACTGGGTTACTGGTGTTTAGTGATGATGAGACAGAAAGAAGCAGCCAAATGAATTCTGAAGTGTACAAAGATATGCTGTCTGAGCAGATTCAGTCAAATGGAGCAAAGTTGATTGGGCGGTGCTTCATAGAACAAATGGACAATGATCCAAAACATACAACAAAAGCAACCCAAGAGTTTTTGGAAGGTAAAGGAAAAAAAAAAAGAAGAGGATTATTCTGCAATGGCAATTTCCTGATTTCAATCTGACCGAGCATGCACTCCACTTGCTGAAGACAAAACTAAAGACCCAGAAACAAACAACAACTGATGTCAGCGGCAGAAAAGGCCTGGCAAAGCATCAAAACAGAGAGAACCCAGTCTCTGGTGATGTCTGTATCTGTATATATCTCTGTGTGTGTGTGTGTGTGTGTGAATTTTACTTCATATCATTGTAACAGCATTGTTTTGATCATTATGATCAGACAGGATGTACATTTTAGGGGAAATGTGGTTCAGATTAAATAATAAAAATGTGCTAAATTAACTTATGATTTACATCAAAGATCTGAGGTGTTCTGAGACCTCTCTATGAAACTTTCCAGAGTTAAGAATCAGCTGTACATGCTATTATGAGATACCAGTACCACTGTTTTGTTTTATTGAAAACTCTGATTAATGAAAAAAAAAAAAACAACAACATACAAATATGTATATATAAAATGCATTGAATACATGTTTTAATTATAATCATTTAAAAAATTGTGTTTACATGCTTAATGGTCATAATATTACCATGCAAAAACAACAACAATAATAGCAATAATAATAATAAATATAGCTGCAAGCAGCAATTACCAGGGTTCGAGCATTTAAAGGCCTTTGATGTTGTATAGGGCAACCTGGATGTGTGGCAGAAAGTGAAGCACATCCAACATGGACAATAGGCTCACAGACACACACACAAACAGAAATGAAATGGTTAAACTATTATATTGATACAAACACAGACACACAGAAATTAAATGGTTGTAAGCATGCTTACACACAGAGAGCTACTCAGAAATTAAATAGTTACTACTCAGTAAGCATGCTTAAAATTTCTAAAAAAGTGGGTTATGGATATAGCTCAATTTTGCGGGAAAACAGTGCATCCTAGAGCAAAAACCACGCCTTTGCACTTTTGTTCAGGCTAATGCAAGGATTGCAACGATGTGAAATTTTTGAGTCTACGACAAACAGTTTACGAGCTACGGACAAAAATGTCTGAAGTTTTGTTTTTTGTGATGTAGCGCCCCATTAGGCTGATTGGGAAGAGACTTTGATAGGTTCTCCCCAAATTTTAGGGCGCTCAAACCCCTAAAAATCCTAACAATTATAATAGTGTTTCAGCGCTACGTGCTCGAACCCCTAATAATATACGCAATCTCAAGGAAACTAATTGCATATATTCACAACGAGAACTAAATGACTCGATGAAGCTGAATTGTTTCAGATTAATTCTTTGTTTGCCTCTTTTCCAGGTAAAATCATCTGGTAAATTGTTGCTTTTCTGCCACTTGACTGTGACAGCACAGACAGATGAGGCAGTACGCCTCTTCACAGCTGAACATCATTTACCAGATGTCCAGTACAACAGCATCATGCTTCACAATCAACACATGACTCTTCATCATTTCCTACCTTCAAACACACACTACATCTTCCTCAACAGGGATGTCTCAGACAAAGCTTTGAAGCAGAAACAGTCGGATATTTCTGTGCTTGTATATCAATGCAGACTGCAGCCCGCGCAGCATAATTGAAATGCAGAGTGGACGGCGCTTTTCAAACTGTGCTGCCACCTCTGATCTGTTTTCAAAGCCTCGGCTGTCATATAACTGCTACCCTTAAAACTAAATGCATTAGCTTTAAAGGTTTTGCTTTATCTATTTATTGTTGAGTGTCTGACCTATAACACCAGATGAATTTGAAAAAGGTGTCGCAGTTAGCTGTAAAACCAGATGAATTGCCTTTCAGCTGGTTAAGTTGTTTTGCGAGTAGAGAACTGAAGTCACGGATCAATAAGAGAACATTTCGAAGCAAATCCACATTCGATGGTGATCTACTCTCCTGCATTTCAAACGACAACGTTCAGTCAATAATCTCATGGTCCGGCCAGCAAATCGATGAGACCTTCATGTTGGCTGCCAGCAGGGTTTAGACAAGTCTGCAAAGTATGAATGCAACATTTTATCCCATTTTCAGTATTACTAAACAAACAGTAGTTTTGGGTTGCATAACAAAGCCATTGTGAATAAGCAATTGAGCTTTTGGGATATTTCAATGAAAACAAGATTATCTTGTTATTTCATAATGCCTCAGTGGTCTGGAAATGTAGTCTGCTGACTGTTATGTAAAAACAGAAAGCCCTTCAGCTGAATCACGTTGCCCTAAAGGGGAAACTCCACAGCTGAAATCGCAGATGAGCCATAAAAGAGACAACACAGCAGCATGTGTGCAACTTGACAGACGGTGTGTGGCCAAAACAAAGAAAATGAATACAGAAATGTACATTTTCAAGCAAGAAGATGGTTGTTTTTGGGAGAATCTTAAAGTTGAAATAAAATCAAAATTGCTTTTGTAATGCACTTATTGTATAAGTTGTCACAAATGATCACAAAAGTAATTTGCACTAAAGGCATACTTCAAACGAAATCGAAGAACGAACTGAAATTATGTCATTTTGAACAAAATCAGGCCAAAACAATGTTCGTTTTGCCAGTTCGAAACGGCTCACCAAAGCGAACATTTTGGGCAGTTAGTTCTGACTCCTAAACACCTTTGACCTACCATTGGTCCAACGCGTTTACGCAATCGGTAGGTGTGGTGAAACTCCACCTTCATTTAGCCAAGGTCAGGCAATCTACATCCCGCCTCCAGCAGCACGCCGGGGTCAGAATGTTTGGAAACAGTATACCGTCGTTCAGCCTTTTCAAACTTCTTGAAGCTTTGTAAATCGGATATATCCTCAAGTACTGCATCGTAAAACCAACCTATACACCTTTGGGGGGTTATCACATGTCCTCTGAAGCAGACCGATAGGGACGCGCACACGGCTGTTTGCCGGAAGTAAGGTATTTAGGTTATAATTTGAAAACTAGAAATATTTTTGTTACAAAAATCATCGATCTGCTTCAGAGGACATGTGATAACTAACCGTATAGGTTAGTTTACGACACAGTACTTGAGGATATATCCGATTTACGGAGCTTCAAAATAATGGGCACTATCCACCCGCATTACCAAGCTTAGAAGAGCCAGGATAAATTGTTAAAAAACTCTGACTCTGTTTGTCTGAAAGAAGAAAGTCATACACCTAGGATGGCTTTGGGGTAATTTTCATTTTTGGGTAAACTATTCCTCTAATAGATCATCTTCAGTGAATGGGAGTCCAAACTGCTGATAAAAATGTTAGTAATAAAGAAATCCAGATGTTTTTAACTTCAAACCATTGCTTTCACTTCACAGGTCTGCAGGTTATCATGATGTTTTAAATCAGCTGTTTGGACTCTCATTCTGGCGACACCCATTCACTGCAGAGGATCCACTGTAAGTAAGTGTTTTAAGGAATAAATCTGTTCCGATGAAGAAACAAACTCATCTGCATCTTGGATACCCTGTTCAAAAAAAGACGAGCTTTGTGTGAATATATTTTAGTAAACTATGTAATTTTTAATTTCTCACCATCCAATCAATGCCAGATTTATAATGTCAAGTCACGCAAAGTTTTTCTAAGGGTATGTTTATACAACAATGGCTGTGAAATGTTAAAAGCAGAAATGTTTTTCCTTTGCGATTTTAATAAAGTTTATTGTTCCGACAGACAACGATCCCAGTTCACACAGATCTGCAAAAACAAATTAAAGTGCTTAGGATCAGTAATTAATGACATAGTTTTCATTTTTGGGTTTAATGATGCCTTTAGGGAAATAAATTGGAGTGCAAAGTTTTTTGCACCAATAAGAATCCATAAACAAGGGACACGATAAACATCTCTTGACTTTGGCCAGTAAACAACTACTAGAAACCATGAAGAGCATCCTAGCAACCACACTGCCACATTCAAGTCATTGTGGTGATGAGTTTGGCATATAGGTAAGCATCTCTCATATTTTCTGCAGAGAAAAGATAGCCTTTAGTTGCTGTGGTCATTTGTGGTCATAAAATATTCAAACAAGCCCTTTTGGAAATGAAATACAAGAACAAATAACTGCAGGGGCTGCATTCGCATAGATTCTCTCTGAATGGCAAAATATCCTCACCACAATTGTTTTCTGAGAAGTCATTTTATACTTGCGCTGGCTTCTCTGGCCTTGAGAGTCTTGTCAACAAGCAAGCAATATTAAAGGTCATCAAGGCCTACTGCATCAAATAAAGAGACCTTGTCACCTCACTGAAAGATGTCAACTGCTTGGTGTCGCTCCAACGCACCTTTAGAAAATATCAAACCTCTGCCAAAGCAAAACCGTGACTTTCTGGAGCATTACGATTTCATCTCCCTTCAGACCCTGCAGTCGGCTCCGTTCTGCTGAGAACTCTGAGGGTCCCTCATTACGAGACTATTTTAAGATCTCACCCGCTGACAGAAGGATGGGAGAGAAGCGCTACGGCGTCATCACCTCACACAGCCCTGACGAGACTCAGATCGCATCCTACTGTCCCTTCAATTCATTAAAATGCTCAACTCGACAGGCGTTATGTAAGCAGCTGCAAGCTGGATGTTGGGAGAATACTGAACAGCAACATCTAAATTTAGAAACAAGCAATACCCGCCAGACCACTATTCTTTTACAGAGAAACAGTGGCTCTGACTCAGTTCCACTGGAAACATGGAATGAATGATAAAGACTTTCATTGTTTAGTCATTTATCCATTGATAGACGTACTACTCCATGCAAGTTTCCCATAACTGGTGCAGCAAATTTAACTTGAATACCTTTTTTAAAACTAAGCACTGTTATTCTTATTAAATAAGAACTTGTATACACAGTGTGTGTGTGTGTATATATATATATATATATCTATATATATGTACACACACACATACATATACACAGGCGCAATCATTATTTCTGCATTTATATTGAATATTCTCTATGAATATCCAAGTATAGTAATTATGTTACTTTTTTTGTTGTTACGACAAATTGTTTATAACAATAATCAATTATTTTATTTTATTTTTCATTTATTACAAATAATAGTTGTGGTTTTATTCATGGACATAATATACATTTTATTATTATTATTACAAATAAGTTAAAAGTAAAACATTTAAATAGGCTATGAACAGTATAAAATAGGCTATATATGTTTATATACACATATTAATATAAAAAAAGAAAAGAAAAAGAAAACAAGCACACATTTTAACATATATAACATGCATAAAACTGGTTTACATACATAAGTAATCAAAGTCTCTGTGTTTTGTTATATACAAGTGCCTGATGCACTTCTACAACATATACACATATATATGTATATGATCTCAGCTACTTAAGCTACAGGAAATACTTCCCGTTCATTCCCGTTTCTTAGGAATCGTTACACATGACACACGATCCTGCTGACCCTTGATGTTGACGTATAAAGTTTAAGACGCCAACAGAAAGCTTCTTCAGAGATGCAATCTTCGTTAAATGAACATGCATTTCACACACTGGCGTTTGTTTATCTTCACGCGCAAACTACACACAGAACTGTCATTCAACGCGATGCGATACAATTTAATGTATTTCCATTTGAAAGTTTTATCCCATGTTTGTATGCAACACTAGAATTAGCGTCGTATACATCCTCTGAATCCAACCTACCTCTCTCAAGCCTGCAGTTTCATAGACATCAGATCCGACGGGAGGCTGTTCTTTTTAACTCGCGACATTACATTAATGTAAAAGACAGCGATAAACATCGACACCCCACACTGACTGTGTGCAACACACCGGCTCAGGATGCACACTGGGGATGTGTTAATAAATACATGCTCACTACGCTCGACCCCTAGTCTAGAGTGATGTCCGATTCGCGAGCGAATGATTCTTTTGAACCGGTTCTTTTTAATGATTCAGTCGAACCGATTCGCAAATGATTCATAAATCTAAAAGTATAAGAGAATATTTTGTTTATATTAAAAGTAAAAGTAGAGTAAAAATTGAGAGATGGATAACTGGCATGATATAATTCAAGCAGATTGGAAAAAACATTGCAAGCTGCATCGGACTGGATGAATAATAAACTACAAGCTTATTAAACTTATGTACGTATCAATTAATCGTATGAAATAAACCAACATGAATTAAATAAACTGAATAAATAAATAAACTTGTAAGGCGAGAGTGATGAATCACAGTTCAACAATCCGTCCAAACGAATCGACTCGCTTAAATGAATCTGATATCCCTATGTTACTAGACGCATGAGTGAATTTGATGAGAGCGCAGGGAACACAGGGCTAGTGTGCGGCGTAACATCCGCCACTCCGATTGGTCGGCATAGTCACGTGAGCCCAATACAATAAACACACTGTGACACATGGCAAACGATTGAGGCTAAGCAGGATTTCCATTTACTTAAGGATGATTCAGACTTTTACTACAGGGTGTTATGCGAGACAAAAGAGCAGGGTGTTGATAGTTTAACAAAACCCGACAGTGATTTGTAAAAGCTGTAAGATAGAACCATATAATGATACAATAGATAGAAAGTATTTAGGATATTATATTAAACATAAATTAATACCCCCTTATAAATAATTCCAGTACTGCTGACAGTGTGTAAAAGGTCGTTAGGAGTTTTTGCTTATACCAACACTGAATTGTTTGTCTTATTTCCTATTTCTCAGTTGGCACTAAGTAGAGTTCTTCCGTAGTGTGGGTGTGTATGAATACATGCAAATTACTGTTCTCCACAAAGCTGTTATAATAGTACAAAAACTGCTTCGTGTTGCTCAGTTGAATGCAGTCTTATGGATTTCCAGTTTTGAAGTAAATGCCACAGCAGCTGGTCAGCAGATGGTAGACCCAAAGAGAGCGCATGAAAAACTATTTTTGCTACATCTTACAAAAATATGTTGTTAAGCGATCATTGGAAACCAAATGTCCTCAAACTTAAAATGATGTATGCAAATTTATAAAGCAACAGCAAGCACACTGCAGCCCTCAGATTTAAGTGCACTTGAAGGGATTGAAACTGTTTTTTATTTTTCATTTAATTTATTTACTGAAGATGTTAAGTGCAACTGGATTTTATGGATGGATTAGAAAGTCCTGAAATTAAGACTGATCATGTAGTTTATTTTAGATGTTTGACTATCGTTATTATTATTAAACATAAACACATTTACACAACTGTAAGTGTTACACTTTTACTAACTGCAAAGGCCTTTTAATTGATGCCAAGTCTTAAGACAAATCTAAAAAAATAATTCAATGCACTTAACACTTTTTAAATGTTATATTCTATTCTCATTTGCACATTAGTTTTGTCCCTTGCTTGTATCTAAAAGTACTTTGATGATGGGTAGAAAAAAATTTAATATAATAAAGATTATATTCTACCTTAATGCATATCAGATAAATGCATATACATGAAAATATACTGCTGCCTTTAAATTTTAGACAGTTTAATCTTAATATTTTGAGGTCTTCTGCATAAAAGAATTTGGAAAAAACATTGGTTAATTGAACACATTCCCAATAACAAATATGCAAGTTATTTATACAGAATATTTTATTGGTTCAGACTGAAAAAACGGATTTGGATGGTGGGGGAGAATCTTCAATTGTTTCCCAACGCAGCCAATATTAAAAACCAATGCTCTGTACCATCTCCTCCCTGTTTCAAACACTGATAAAATCAATACTGGGCTGTAAAATGTAACAAATGCATGAATTTATCATCAGACCAGTGTTTCTTTTATCTGCAGAGGCACATTTGCACATGCACAACCATATGCACACAAGAATTACACAAATGAGAAGGGTTAAAAAAAAAAGGAAAGGATAAAATGACGAACAAATAAAAAAAGGGAACTACAAAATGGTTATTCATGTAGCACAGTACAGAATGATATACAGAAGACACACGGGACACATACAGTACTGCTAAAAGATTTTTTTTTTCCTTTACTTGGACAGATCAGCTGGTGCAATATATTTAAAGCTGGAGGTAAAAGCTATACAACTTGGGTGAGGGGAAAGTAAGAGCCCAAAAACTATTTACACTTTCTTTCTCATAAGATTAAGATCACATGGTCGGCACACATAACAATGGAAAACGAACCACGAGTCATTGTGGATAAGGTGAGGCAGAAGCATACGGCAGTAAAAGACAGCAAAATACAGCTGAAGCAGATGCATGGCTCCAAAAAGTCCAAACTTTCCACAAGTTCACTCTGTTCATCGGACTTTTTCCTTAAGTATAGCAATCTCCAATCAATCTTGCATTTTGTCTTTGAAAGCACTCATCTTCGGTCTCTTCTCCCCACCTTCCGTCGCACCTACAAAAACATATTAGCACATTCTCAGAACGATCATGATTTCTTACGAACGAATTTATACAATTTTTCTGCAGAAGATAATGATTTAAAAAAAAATGAAATGAACTTTTTTTCTTTAATTCTGCATGAAATAATATTTAAAATGCATCATTTTCAAGATCTCAGCTGAATGTATTTATATGACTTTACGTCATTCATTGTTATAAAAAATATTTTTTTGTAATCCTTCAGTTTCTACATAGAGTTGTCATTTAAACAATTATTAAACTTGAATGTTAAATTTTCTTCTTTTTTTTTTAAACAATACATTTTTTTGGAGCAGATTACTAGGTGAAACTAATATTTAAATAATTTTTATATTTATTACAAATTTCTGCCCAATGAATTTGTATGACTCTGTTTATTCAGGATAACTTGAAGATGATTTTTTTTTCAATCTTCCTATAGAGTTTAGGAGCGAACTTATGTGGAATTCATCTATTTAAACACTTAATATATTTAACCTTTTTTTTTTTTTTATTTTTTAGAAATATAACATTTCTGGCCAATATTTTTTTTTTGGCTTCAGATCATTCATGACTGCTTAAAGATTTTTTTTAAATCTTCATACAGATTTCCAGAGCAGAATTCTGTGCTAAATTAGACTAGACTTAATTACTTGAATATTTTTTAATACTCTTCTTACCATACCATACATATTTAATTGAACAATTATTTCAAACAATTACTACAAATCAAAGATAATCTATCTTACATTTTGAATGAGGTTTAATGAATAATTTGCTTAGAATGCCCTATTTTATTTTAAATCAGCTGATTTGGTTTTCCATAATTTTAATTATTATTATTATTATTATTATTTCCTCTGGGGAAAGGAAACTCACTTTAGGTGAAGAGTCAATTGACTCATCCTCTTCCTCCTCACTCTGCTGGGCTGTGTCCATCTCCTCTTCAGACTCCTCTTCCTGGTTGGCAGCAGCTCTTGATCTCCCACCGCTGAAACAGATTGCATGAGTCAAATAAAATCCATGAAACACATGTATAGACTACAGTCAGCATCAAGGGAAAGTGTCAGAAAGCTTTTAGCGACATGAGTCTGCGTACCTGGCTTTCCTAGCTGCTGTCTGTGACTTTGGAGGTCGTCCTCTCCTCTTCTGAGGTGTGGACTCCACTGAATCGTTGGTGGTATCTGCCTCCCCTCTGCCAATAACCATTTCAAATACACACGTTAAGAATAAAGGGTTTATGGTTATTCAGGATGTTCAGTACCAGATCATCTATATTAACTCATTCCCCGCCATTGATAAGATATCTCATTGAGAATTGACTCGGTTCTTTAGAATAGGCTCGGTTCTTTATTTTGATATATAATGTTCAAATATTCAAAGCAGAAAATATTCTGTAGGCCGTCAAATTTAGGTTAAAATCATCAAAAATGCTGGCA
>JAUMHE010000067.1:14009477-14023328 GCA_032359235.1 Enteromius mattozi
ATGACCACATCTGTCCATCTGTGTGTGTATATATATATATATATATATATATATATATATATATATATATACATACACACACACACACACACACATATATATATATATTCAAGATGTATTGTCACATATTACAAACTATATAAAATACATATATGGAATGTGTATAAATAGGACAAACATATAATGAATAGCATGAAAATATCAGAAGTAAGTATTAATGTCAGAGAAATAGAAATAATTAGCCAATTAATTTCTAAAAGTTAATGTATTGTGTAAATGCCACATTGAGGGAGACATGTGTAGTTTAGATTGATTGTGCTGAGTGGGTCACGTAGGCCCTTAATAAACCAGATTAGGTTTTAATCTTTAAATCTAAAAGTCCGCTTACACCACAGCCCCCTTTTACCTCCCCTACAGCCTATATCACACACTTAACTGTATTATTAATTATTGGAACAACTGACTTTGCTTCCCTGGAGCTCCAGAGGAAATATCTATCAAGACACGCAATACCACTCAGGTGCGGTTTTTTTTTTCCACGTGACCAGCCACTGTCGCTCAGCATGGAGGAAATCTCTGAATATTTTAGGGAAACCCTGCGATCGCGCTCCGACAGCGTCGACCACCAGCAGTCCACCGGCTATGCTCATGACCTGCGTAGACGATAAACTCAACGCCCAAGTGGCTAAAACATTTCTCGTCTGCAGGCAGATTGTGGGCCGACCTAAGAAAGATCAGTTCAGGTTTTGTCTTTCACTTCTGTTATTGTCAAGTCTGGCAGATTTAAACATGACTGCAGGTGTCTAGCTCGGTTTTGTGGCGACTGTACACCTTTCTATCTCTTTTTCCAGAGAAATCAAAGTTTTAGTATATTTGAATTAGGGATCTCCAGGGGATGAGACATTTTAAACCTTAGATGTTAGCCTGTGGTTCTTAAAAATGGTTATATAAGTTGAGCTGTTTAAGATGGTAAGCTGCACTGTTATATGCTTAGAATTTCTTGAATTAGTGTTATTGTTAAAAAGCAGTTATGTAAGGACAGGAGTTACACAAGCAGAACTATTATTTTACTGAATTGAGTCTTTCTTTTACCCACAGGCTGTATGTCGTCACGTGGAATGTGGCCACAGCTGAGCCTCCTGATGATGTGAACTCTCTGCTTCAGCTCAGCTCCCCAAAGAAACCTGACCTCTTTGTGATCGGGTGAGTTTCAGTATTTGAAAGCGAGAGACAGACCATCAAGTATATAATGAGATCATACATCAGAAGCATGTGGTCTGGGTGTCCTAACATCTGTAATGCTGCTTTTGTTCAGGCTGCAGGAGGTGAAGGCTGCCCCTCTCAAGTTTGTCACAGACTTGGCCTTTGAGGATTCATGGAGTCACCTCTTCATGAACACACTGGCTCCATTGGGTTATATCAAGGTGCTGATTCTAGCTGAGTCATACAAGCATGCTTTTGTTCATTATCATACTAATTATGTGATATTCACTATGAACTAGTGGATTATACCACTGATTTATTAGTAACTGATTTATAGAGCAGCTCTGAGAGGTATACATGAATGGGAAATTTTAGTACTTTTTTTACTTAGTGATGAAATGTACAAATTTATTAAAAAAAAAAAAAGATATACATTTATAATACATTATATTTTAAATTAATATTTTAATAACATTTAAATATACGTTAATAATATAATTACATTATATATATATATATTTAAACCATTTAAATTATATTTAATTATATACATTGTATTAGAATATAATTTTATATATTTATATATTTTATTACATTGCTACATTTGACCTAATGAACCTATAATGAATTAATAATCAATTTGGTATAATGAACTTGGTTACAGTTTTGTTTAGGGACCAGTTCTCACTATTAACTAACTATTAACTATGACTTTTGCCGCAGTAAACAAGTTTAACTCCTTATTAATAATTCGTAAGGTAGTTGATCTGGTCAAATATGGTGATGCAGAATAAGGCATTAATATCTATTTTATAAATACTGATAAACAGCTAATATGCTAGTAATATGCATGCTAATAAGCAACTAGTTAATAATAAAAATTGGTACTTAAAATAGAGTTTTACCATGAACATATAGAGAATAATTACAATTAATTAATTAATTAATTAATTAATTACAGCTTGTTATTTATTAAATCTGTTATAATTTCTATATTTAATATCATTTAAATAAGTGTATTTTTTATTGCTCATTCAGGTTTCCTCCATACGGATGCAAGGTCTGCTCTTGCTTTTCTTCTCCAAACTGGAGCACGTCCCCTTCATCAGAGACATTCAGGTCACTTACACCCGCACAGGACTCTTCGGCTACTGGGTAAGAGCATGGAAATGCAAGTTAGTGATAGCAACTTTTAATAAACCTAATGAAGGTTGAAACAAAATTTGCTGTGCAGGAAAATTCATCTTTCTTTTCTTAAAATTAAAGGGTAATAAAGGAGGAGTGTCCATCCGTCTGTCCTTCTATGGTCACATGCTGTGCTTCCTGAACTGTCACCTGACCGCCCACATGAACTACGCCTCTCAGCGGGTGGATGAGTTCGAGTATATTCTAGATGCTCAGACCTTTGACAGCAAAAACACACCACGCATTTTGGATCACAAGTCAGTCCCGGTCATGAATAATACCCTTATAACATCTATCTGTGAATAATTAAATTTGACTGATTGTGTTCTTTATTCCTTATCATTTATCTGCATTGCTCTTTATCGCATATGAATTCTAGGGTGGTGTTCTGGTTTGGGGATTTGAATTTTCGTATCGAGGACCACGGGATGCTCTTTGTAAGGAACTGCATCACCAGCCAGCGTTATAATCTTCTTTGGCCTAAAGATCAGGTAGAAAAATGTACTACTACTAACATACGAATCGTATATTTGCCAAGCCAGAACTAACAACTCATTTAATTCATGCAATAATGTTAGTGTGTGTCTGTGCATGTCATTGTCTCACCAGCTCACCATGATGAAGCAGAAGGAAGCTACTTTGCGGAAGTTTGAAGAGGGGCCTCTAGACTTTCAGCCCACCTATAAATTCGATTTGAACTCAGATGACTATGACTCAAGGTAAATGACTCAACTTACAACGGTACAAATAAAATACCACTATTTACAACACAGCACAACGCAACTTTTTTTTTTCATTCATACATATATTTTTATTGTGGAATTAAGATGGGTTTCATGTTGACTTTAATTACAGTACATTTCCTGAATAGCAACAGTAATTACTTTAATATCCTGAATCTCTTGCGGCTCCTCCTTCAGGAGGGTGTTCACACATGCTCTTTTTCACTCCTGCAGGGTACAGAAGACATGGTTTGGTTTTAAGTAAGCTTTAAAATTCCCATGTGCTTCCTAAGTTGAACCTTCCTACCCTGCTTGTCTAGCATTCCACTAGCTTTCCTTTCCCTGTTTGTAGTGCTTCTGCCAAGCAGCGGAAAGCCTTTTTCTTTGCCCTAGACCTGACAGACCTCATTCACACTTTAATGCAGACCCGTGCATTGTGTGCCTCTATCCCGTTCTATAACACTAAGTTATCCATGAAGCACCATAAATAATCAATTAATAACATCCATATAGATCCTGTCTGTGTTTGGATATAGTTGGTGTTGTGTGTTGCAAAGAGTTTAGATCTTGAAGTATTAATCATCTGTTTTTCTGTGCTGTCGGTTCTAGTAGCTGTTCAGAACTTTGCAACATACAGTACACGGTCATAAAGCATGTGGACGACTCATCTCGCATAGTGAAAATGCTTTTTGACCTACAGGATGTATTTACGGTGTCCAAAAAGAGATGCAGCATGACTAAACTCACATCACAGACACTGAAGGACTTGCAGTTGTTTTCACACTTTTTAAACATACCGACCTACAAAATATGATTCTTCTCTTATAGGGGACCAGCTTCCTGAAATATTTAATCATTTAGTTTACTAAAATATAAAATTATAATGGCTATTGCCAAAAGTGTGTGTTATTTTTTTTAAAGAATGAACTTTTACTCACCAAGAATCTATTTATTTGATCAAAAACAGTATAAACAGCAATATTGTGAAATTATTACAATTTAAAATTAATGTTATTTTAATATATTTAAATACTTTTAAATATAATTTATTCCTGTGATGCCAAGCTGAATTTTCAGCAACATTACTACAGTCTTCAGTGTCACATGATCCTTCAGAAATTATTCTAAAATGCTGATTTGGTGCAAAATAAACTATTTTTATTATTATTAATATTGTAAACAGTTGTGCTGTTTAATGTTTTGTGGAAACCATGAATTTTTTCAGCATTCTTTGATGTCATTTCTAATCAATTTGATACAATTATGATTAAAAGCGTTATTTTATTTAAAAAAAAATGACCTTGTATCAAAAATTTACTTTGTATCAAATTTTAAAGATTTTTTTTCTTTAGATCCTTAAAATAATTATGTTTTAAATAACTTATATTATACCTTATAATTAATCTAATCTAAAATCCCTTAGATTACCCTGGTTTGAAAAGCACTGTTTTAGAACAATTTGTACATGTACAGAGAGACATACTGTATAAGTCACTTGTCTGTCCTTAGTGCATTTGGTGTGAGGAGTTTAGGACATAAAGCATGCCACATGAATTCATTTTCACAAAATGAATGATGGCCATACAGAAAGACATCCCAGAGTTCTTTTAATTGAAAGCAGTAGAATTCTGGAAAAAAGCTTCAAACCAACGAACTTTATTGCATGTTATTAACCGATTTAACCGTTTTCCACTCTGTGTGATTGACTAGTGGTAAGAAACGCAAGCCTGCGTGGTGTGACAGGATTCTCTGGAGAGTGAAGCCCAAGTCCTCGCCGTCAGAGGACGCTAATGAAGATGGTCAAAATCAAGAGGATCCAAAGAAACAACTCGAGGAGCAACATAAAGATGAGTTCCCTCTAAAACTTAGCCAGGAGTATTACACAAGTAAAATGGAGTACAGCATCAGCGACCATAAGCCTGTCACCGGCATCTTCCGATTAGAGGTAGGGAGGAGTATGGCTAACATAATAGCCATTATATAATACTACAGGAATGACTATTTGTTTCTTTAACACCAGATGAGAAAGATGTACGAGACACCGTTGGTGCAGGTGTGCGCTGAGGGAGAGTGGAGTGCCGACTTTGACGCCCTTATAACCTACAGCCCTCTCCAGTCCTTTCCCTCCAGTGCCTGGGATTGGATCGGTTTATATAAGGTAAGAGAGGTTTCCAAAATGTGGTCTGTTTTGATAAGGTCACAGGCCAAAAATAATAAAATAGAACTAACTATATGATCAGTTGTTAATATAGACCATATGCTTGTCACTTCACAGGTTGGTTTTAAAAGCATTTCGGACTATATCACGTACACCTGGGTGAAGGATGACCAGGTGTCGTTCAGTGATGAGCTCTTTCAAGTACGCAACATTTGCTATCTGTACCTTTAAAACTGTCCTATAATTTTTTTGTCACGTAAGCAACTGAGTAGTAAATTGTATTTTCTCTGATCACAGGTATATGTGAACAAAGATGAAATTCCTGTTCTTGGGGGAGAATGTATGCTGTGTTATTACAGCAGCAACTTGCAGTGCATTGTGGGTATTAGTCAACCTTTTAAGGTGAGTTATATTTTACTTTTATATTCCATGCATTTATCATAATATACATATGTGTGTGTATATGTATGTGTGTGTGTATATATATACATATATATAGAGAGAGAGCATATATACAGTATATTATATAGTATTTATATATGTTTGTGTATATATATATATAGAGGGAGAGTATATACAGTATATTATAATATTTTTGTGCAAAAATATATCATTTTTATGGCTTTTAAAGGGTTTTCTATTGTTTTTCCATTGATTTAAAGGTGCAGGAGTCCAGAGTGGCAATTGAAGAGGGTTTAGTGCCTGAAAATATCAACAAACTAGATGAAACAGTAGCCAGTTAAAACCAGGTTTAAAGCACACGTTGGTTTATACACTGTCATATGCAGCTCAGATGTCATACCAAACATACCTGCAAATTCAAGCAAGTGCAATTTTAATCCAAAATTGATTTGAAGTTTTACTGGTATGTGATACGGTGTGGGTTTTTTTTTATTATTATTTTTGTTTAATCCAAGAAATATTATGAATTACAGCCAGTATATTTTAAATCGCAGCCAGTTGATGGGACCAGTCCCAAATAGATTGTGGTATCTCGAGTAAGCACATTTAAATTTGTACTATAATGATTTTAAAAGGTCTTTCAAAAAAGGTTGTTACAAAATTAAGAAAAGTAATGTATTCTATTTAATGAATTATTTAACAAATTCACACTACAGCCTTACTATTACCACATTCTCTCAAAACATTTAGTATACATTTATCTTGTAACATATTTTTATATAAACAAGATGTTTTATTAGTCTACTGTACTTCAGAACTTGAGTTGTTTATGGTTACTGCTACTGTTGTCCATGTTTTCTCCTTCCGTTCAAACATACGCAGACTGTTACACTGTCAAGAAAAGGTTGCATTTGCACAATTTAATTGATTACTATTATGGCACATGTTTACTTTGTGGATTTATTTATGTCTGTAACTCATGCTGAAATGGTGTTATAATATTTGTGGCACACTGAAATTGAGTGTGAATAACTGAAGAATGTGCTGAAATAACCAAGTCAGTACAGTTTGATATTACTTTCATGTTAATTATAAGCAGACTATGTGCTTAAACATATTGGTCAAACCAAATATACCCTCGCTTGGCTTAAGAATGTGTTTTTGTTATAATGTTAGGCTAATGCTAATGTATAAATAAAATCTATTTGTATCAAATTATAATGTATAAAAGGTAAAAGACTGTAAGAAACAAAATTATTCTGTAAATTAAGAGCTTTTTTTATTTTCTAGACCACTGCAAATGCTTACTGATAACATGAAATAAATATAATTTAAATAAAAAATGTTTGTTTTAATGATTTTGTGGATTATTCTCATAGCACTTTGCTTTGATTTATCAGCAAGGCTGATAAATCGAGGTCCCGTTTATATATGTGAAATATAGCAAGGGTATATTTGTAGTAATAACCAACAATACATTGTGTAGGTCAAAATTTATTTTTCTTTTATGCCAAAAATCATTAGGATATTATTTAAAGATCATGCTCCTTGAAGATATTCTGTACATGTCCTGCTGTAAATATATCAAAACATAATTTTTGATTGGTAATGTACATTGCTAAGAAATTCATTTGGACTACTTTATAAGCAAATTTCTCAACATTTTTATTTTTTTATTTTTTGTTTTTTTTAAGCACCCTCAGTCTCTGAATATGTATATAAGTGTTATATATAGTAGCCTATAAATTATTATTAAATGTATGTAATTGTTAATTTTTAAAAAAAAATATTTATATGTTAATTTGTTTGAGCCTCGTTTTTCAAAGATGAAAAATAAAAGTCATCTTCCGCCCTCTAGCGTCAAAACGTGTTGTTGCCATAGCAACAGTGTGTTTACTCGCCGGCAGACTAGTGTCAGCAGCAGTCGTGTTTTATTGAGTTGCACTACATAAGCATTAATATTTGACAGGTAAGATACTTTATTTACTTTTAACGTTTTAATACTAATTATTTAATGTTTATTCAGTTTAAAAAGACGCTGAATGGATTGTTTAAGACAAGAGTTGATGGGCAAAACAGAAGGTTTTACAACAGTTAACCGAAATCCTGACAGATAACGTTACACCCAAACTCAGTATTTTGCTCTTTTTATGAATTATAATTTAATGGCAGCTGCTTTTGGCAACAGTATGGCTTTAATTCAACTGTTAGAATAATTTACACTGTTGGTTAGTTATACAGTAATCATAAAAACAATGACTTTAGACCTTTTCTCATTAGACAAAAAATGTCTCGGCTGCTGGGACCCCCTGATAAGTTTCTGCCATCTGAGTGGAAACATGCAAACCAGGTGCATTTCAGGAGATCAGAGGCAGAACGGTCACTCTCACAGAGACTGACCGCGGAGTGTCAGAGACTCATAGAGGAGAGTGACAAATCTACCAAACGCATGCAACAGGATGCACAAAAGAAGCTGGGTATGCAATATAAAGATGGTTAATGGCCTTGCATTAGAGTTGCAGGAAGACAGGAAGTTCAAGCTGATGCTTGACCTTTTAAAGACAAGCGATAGAAATGATGACACGAGTCTTGCGTCTTCTCTTCAGAGCAGAGAATCCAGGACATCAAATACTGGAGGCAGGAACTGGAGCAGAAGTTTGAGGAGATGGTGCAGGAGATTGAGACCCTCATTATCTTTAAGAGCCGTGTGGAAAGAGCCTTAGAAAGCTGCTCTGAGCCTTTCCAAGTGACTTTGCAGTGTCTGACTGAGAGGTACTTCTCACTGTAGTGCACCACTCGTAGCAGACAATACTAAAATCAGGAGTTTTACTTGACTTACACAAACAAATGGATAAAAAATGACAATAAAGATTTTTGAATTTAAAATAAATGCAATCCTTTTGAACTATGTCTGTGCCGCAGACAGAAGCGGGTGGCGATTGACCTTGTGCATGACGAGGTGGAAGAGGAGCTGTTGAAGGAGAAGGAGGTGATTGAAGGAGTGATGGTCCTGCTTCAGCGCACACTGGAGCAGATCAATGAGCAGATCAGGTTGGTGGGACAGTGACTCATTTGGGAATCCAGAGACTAACTCAAGGGGGTCAAATCATAAAGAATCAATTATTTAATAAAAATGCTAGTTATATACACATTAATTTGTTCAAAAATGAATATTACTTTGCACATTGCTTTTCAGGCTCATTCGTTCAGTGAAATACTATCTGGAAAAGGACCTGCAGGACAAATTTCAGGCCGAGCGCATTGATGATTTCTGTGCTCTTCTCACTAATTCATCGCCCGGTTTAAACGGAGGGAATACCGATTTTAGCAATGTTGGGTAAGAAAAGTGTCTGTGATACTATTTACATCTAAATAGCAAAAAAAACAAACAAAAAAAAAACATATTCTCTTTTACCATTTCCAGAACTGAAGTGACTCCTGAGGAGTGGGAGAGCCTCTGCATCTTAAACATTAGCAAAGCCGAGAAGGAGAAGAACAACTCTCTTTCTCTGAGGGCTCTTGTGGACAGCCTGCTCGAGCAGACGGCTGCAGACATGCACAGACAGTACGAGGCCACGGGAAGGGCTTTTGAGCTCCGCATAGAGGAGGCCAAAACTGCCAAAACACAGCTTGAGAGCCAGCTCAATGAGGTCAGTTGCACTGGTAGTATAAAATCATTTCTACAAGTGGATTAAGGCACAGCAACATTATAATATGTATCACGAAAAACATTTATTTTGAGATTTGTAAAAATTATAATTAACACTTTTATTTATCTATTTTATATTAAATATGATTAAATTTTTAAATATTGAAGATTCATTTTGAGTGAGTGTTAGGTCATGGCTAAATTAAAATACTAATATTTGACAATAATATAACCTGTTGTGCATCCTTAGTAACTAATCATATAATACTGTGCATAATTCAAAGTCAAAAATGTATAGTTTTTTAGGTTATAATTTGACTAGTTGTCTACATGCTCTTTTAAAGGTGCTAGTAGAGACAGCAAATCAGGAGAAAAATCTGGAGTCTTTACGTGTGGCAATCGCAGAGAAAGAAGCTCCATTCAAAGTGGCCCAGACTCGACTGTCGTCTCGCAGCCAAAGGCCCAACGTTGAGCTCTGCCATGACCCGGCTCAAATCCGACTGCTGGAAGAGGTCAAGGAGCTGGCAAACCACATCGAGAGGTACAGGAAAGGATCCCTGCAAGGGAAAAAAATATTAAATGTAGTAAATTATATTTTTCTGAAAGTGTCATTAGGAAAACAGGTTTCCTGTAAGGAGAAGGTTTAGGGTTAGGATAGAAAATATTGTTTGGTCAGTATAAAAGCAAAATAAGTATCTTGAAAGTCCCCACAATTCACAGAAATAAACGTGTGTGTGTATGAGTGAGTCTTCAAAAAAAATGTTCCCTTCTGTCTCCACTAGGCTGACTGAGGCATTTAAACTGTCAGAGATGGAGCTGAAAGCTCTAGCAAGACGCCAGTTGAGCCTGGAGGAGGAGATCCAGGTCAAGACCAGCTCCCTGTACATAGACGAGGTGATCTGCCATCAGCTACGTCAGCCTGTGGTTATTCACAATTTCTGAACAGGGCTTATGTATGATGGAAAGGCCTAGTATATTTAATTGTGTTTTGGAAAAAGAGTGTCCTTTAAATAATTCTGTGTAATTTTGATGGTTTCAGTACAGTTATTTTAAAATGTTTCCTCTTCCATCTGGTTTGGTTTGTCTGTTTGTTCCACCATTCACCATATCACTGTTTGATAAAATGTAAAAAAAAAAAAAAAAAAAAAGCTAAATAAAAAATATACTAAAAACTAGGCTCTCAAGTTACTTGGTTCTAGTCTTAAAAAATGTATTATTTATAATACAAAATACAAATGTAATCATCATACTTCATAATACAAAAAATAAAAATAAAAATAAATTATAATAATTAAAGATGTTATTTTGTTTTTAGTAAAATTATTTCTGTGGTAACAATACTGGTTTATGTATTAGTTTAGTTTTACTTTTAATGATGGGGGGCGTAACAAGTACACATATCTCTATGATAAGCCATTTCTGAAACGTGAGAAAATCAGTCAGATCAAGTAAAAAGTTCCAAACAGATTGCAGAAAAAACTGCTGTCACATCATCGTCATTTGAGCTCTTCAAATATTAGGTGAGCAACTATTTTAACAATTCTGGAAATAAAGGTGTAGTTGTTTTTTTGTCAATAATAATGTCAAATAAGAACGATGCCTTGCTTTATGTGTATATATTTTTTATTATTGACAGTTGTGCTACAGTATAAATAGACATTATTTCTCATTACATTAGTCAAGAGATGCTACAAACATTGCTGTTCATCTTGACAGTCGTTGAAAAGACAGACTGTTTGGGTGAGTTTTTATTTATTTTATTTTTTTATTTACTTTACAGAGTTTTCTGTATCTTATTAAGTCTATTATCTTATAAGACATTTACAGATATTTAGTTTTTCTCGGCTAAGAATATTACTAGGTGTATTAACTGTAAACAAAATAATTGACAATGTAATTGATGCAAAAATAATATTTTCCCTTTGATTTGAGTCATTGGTATAATGAAACTAGTTGGTTTTAGAAAAATATCGCCAAGATCAAGTTTTAGATGAAGAAGAGGCTCCAGTTTAGTGATATAACTACAATATTTTAATTAATTTCAGACCCTGATGATCTGACTGATAACTATTCCATCGTTGTAGAAAACAACTTCATTGGAGAGGCCGGTTTGTGCATCATAGCGTTCTGTTTTTTCACTATCCCTCAAAGTGTCTCAGATCCTATTACGAGAACCTGGATCAAAGGAGATCCACAAAACCCATCTGTTTAAGTACCTATATTTTCCACAAGTACTACATATAAGTACAATCAGAAAGAGTGCAGCTTTCAGCTGAAAAACTTGGTTCAGGGTGAATCCGATGGTGAATACAAATTAAAACTGGAGTTGGGAGAAGGAAACGTGTATATCTTTCCTCAGACAGTAAACATTACTGTAAAAGGTTGGTTGTGTTTGTCTATATGCCTTTTTAATAGAAATCACACAAAAATTCTTGTATCATGGGTTGTTTGAATACTAATTTCTGATCAAATTTATATATTCATAATGCACTATCTATTCACCTATAGATAAAATAACTAATGGAAATTAACCATTAAGTTGGTCTCTGACCAGTGTATAAGCAAGATAATCCTAGTTGTGCATAAAACCATTTAAAATGATAGAATAATAGAATGATTCATTTTAGAAATTCTGATCTCAATAAATCACTGTGTTTTAAGATCTCACCCAGAAGCCAACGATAAACGTCCCACTGCTCACAGATGGAGAGAAAGCAAAAATATCATGCAGAGTCCCAGGGTATTGCCCAAATCTCAAAACAAATATTGTGTGGACAGGGATTGAGCCTGATAGTGTTGACAGGATCTTCTCAGGTGTGATTGGCCAGGACATTTTAACATTGACTTTCCATCCTAAGCTTGAACATCACAATACTAACCTCACCTGCAGAGTCATTTTTCAAGAAAACATCCAGACTGAAAGTACCGTGCTCCTCAAAGTAAGACGTATGTATCATTTCACTTTCTGTATAACACATCACAAGATTGTTATAGACAAAACTGCCCTAATAGCAATTATTAGCAATGCTATAATTCCTTAATTCATCTTAATTTAATTTCAGATGGCCCAATAATCCTGAACAGCTCTCGTTGTTTTGTGTGGGGTGATGAGCAGAGCTGTGTGTGTGTCAGCAGTGGTTTGCCATTACCCCAGATACACTGGCTGCTGGATGGCATTACTGAATATTACAGCGCTTTTTCAGCAGAGAACACTGTAAGCATCATAACCTTTTCCGTAGCTGGTCTTGGAAACGTCAACGCTACAATTTGTGTCAGTGAAAATCCTATTGGGAAGGCAATAATGGAAATCCAAGTGCACAGTCAGGCAGAAAAACCCAAAGGTAGACAGGATGCAATCGTGTTTGACGAGAATTTTACATTTCTGCATATGTCAAACATCTGTATGACTTCACTATCATTCTGGGGAGGGCTTCTTATATGAAAATTCCCTTTATTCTCCTCTTATTTTTGCCATTTCTTAGTAAGCTGGAGTTTTTCCACCACTTGGATATTCTTCACACTTTCTGTTGTTCTGAATGTCATCTTTGCTTCCTGTTTGATTGACGTCTTACGGTAAGAACTTTATAAATTCAAGAACTACACACTGACTAGCAGTTTCTATAATATTTGCATTTGTCACTAATTCCACATGTTTAACCATTACCATTTTGACAGGAGAAGAAAAAGAGACAAACAAAAAGTTGATGACCATGTTCACATGACTGCAACAAAGAGAGAGGAATCAGTGTATGAGACTATCAAAATGTCTTCAGATAGATTTAAGTGATTTGATCAACATTACAGCTGAAATAACAAAGCTTTTTACTGAGTTTATGGCTTTTCTTACACTGTAACATGCAATAGAACAGTTAGCATACATGTTAGTACAAGCTAATGTCCTAAAACTCCAAAATGAAAGATTCTCTTTGTGTGTGTGTGTGTATCATTTTTACTTTATGCTTTTAGAAAGCTTTTGGACAATGTATTATTATCAGTGTTTTAGAAAAATATCATATGGATGTTAAGACTTTAATTTTAATCTAAGTAAAATTTAAAAATACTAATTGTTCCCAGTATACCTAACAATCCTTTAATGGATTTGAATATTAGAAGCATATTAGTGTCTTATGTGTAGGACAGGTTTAAAAGATGGGTTTTTGATCTAGATTTAAACAGACAGAGTGTGTCTGCCTCCCAAAAGTGTTAAGATTGTTCCAGAGATTGGCTGCTAAATAGGAAAAGGATGTACCGCCCACAGTTGATTTTTATATTCTAGGTATTATCAGATGGCAAGAGTTTTGAAACTGAGAAGAGTTTTCAAGTACTGAGGAGCTAAAACATTGAGGGCTTTATGGGTAATTAACATGATTTTAAAATCTGTACAATGTTCAATATAGAGCCAGTGCAGTGTTGACAGAAGAAATATAGAGCTGAGTATTATCAGTGTAGCGGACTTCGCCACAAAGAACCCCACGACACCACTGGCTTCGGTGGACCACGTCTGCAGTTTTTATTAAAGACAGGACAGGGAT
>JAUMHE010000067.1:14023428-14043467 GCA_032359235.1 Enteromius mattozi
CTAATGTTTATCAGTACATTACAGAAAATAATGAACTTTATCACAATATGCTAATTTTTTGAAAAGGACCTGTATGTCTGATACATTTTCCTAAAATCATTCTGGCAATCAATTTCTTGCGACGGTTTGAAAACCACTGCTCTAGAGATCTCGAGGAAGTTTAAAGGACTTGTCGCAACTTTGCTTCAGTATTCTAAGGAGAAAGGTGTTTTTCCAATACACCAGCAAAGCTGCAACGTCAAGAGACACTTTGAAAGGGAACCACATTTCACTATTATCATTTTGACAGGAGGAGAGGAAAATACATGAAACCAAAGGAAGACGATCATGTCTACATGACTGCAATGAAGAGAGAGGAATCGGTGTATGAGACTATCAAAATCTCTTCAGAAAGATTTTAGTGATTTGATCAATACATTACAGCTGAAGCTTTTTACTGAGTTTATGGCGTTTATGGTGTTTTTTTTTTTTACTGTAACACAAAGTACAGTTAGCATGTGGTCACAATGTGCTAAAACTCCAAAATAAAAGCTTTTGTAGTATGTAGGGCCTATTATTATCAATTTTTTAGAAAAAAATCTTAAAGTCGTCTATATGTTAAGACTTAAATTTTAATAAATTAAAAGTGGATTGTATTTAAAGGTCTTGTGTTTTCTGTTGATAGTTTCAATGATCTATTTCGTGTCTGAATTCATGACACATCAATTCTGTGGCTGAAGCAGTGGTGTTTGTGGCCGGACCATGAGGCCAATGGAAGATGAAGGGAGCAGGTCTTGATCTTGGGAACGTAATGAAACTGAAAAATGTAAATAGTAAAACACTGATCATTTCAGTGCTAGAAATGTTTCTGTGTTAGATTAGTGAGTTTGCTGTTAAGCATTAGTGGTGTAATCCAAATATTGTGTAATAACATTGTGCAACAGTATATCTTTACTGATGGTGAGATACTCACTGCAAAAAATGCTTTCTAAGACTAGATTTTTTGTCTTCTTTCCAGCCAAAATATCAAAAAATTCTGAAATCAAGAAGAATTTTCTAGACAAGAAAAAATTACTGTCTTGTTTTTAGAAAAAAAACAAGCTAAAAATAAATGTCTTTTTGCTTAGAACAAGCAAAATAATCTGCCAGTGGGGTAAGCAAAAGATTCTTATTTCAAACAGAAAACAAGATTATTTTGCTTACCCCATTGGCAGATTAGTTTGCTTTTTTCAAGTAAAAACTCACTTAATTTTAGCTTGTTCTTTCTGAAAACAAGACAGTCATTTTTTCTTGTCTAGAAAATCCTTCTTGATTTGAGAATTTTTAGATATTTTGGCTGGAAAGCATTTTTTGCAGTGCTGAAACTGGAAACAGATTAGGATCAAGAACAACTGCGCCTATCTGATCTGAAGACAAACTGCTGTCACATCAGTTTGAGCTCTTCAAATAGTGGGTAAGCAATTATTTCAACATCTCATCAACAGTTTTTATAAATACATTTTTTTTTTCTCCTTCCTCAAAAGTGTTTACCTAAATATTAAATTTTTTAGAATGTCATATAAAAAATAGTTTAAAATAAAATAAGCCAATAAAAAATAAGCCAAGAGGCTTTTGCTCCTGTAAACAATGTTCGTTCTCAAGAGACTAGCATGTCTCACATACGTTACGTCTTCCACCCAGGACGGCTTGTGCATATGTCAGTTAGCAGAAGTTTAAAGAAAACTGTTAAATACTGATGTATTACTATGGATTTTTTTTTACTAAACCAAATCTATTCATCCCCCAAGGAACCACGTCTGGCACTGTTTATTATAAATGGATGTGCTTTATTGGACTTCTTTTTGGACTGTTAAATGAAAACACCCACCCACTGCTTTTACAAAGCTTGGAAGAGCCAGAACAATTTTAACGCAACTTCGATTGGATTCGTCTGAAATATGAAAGTCATTTAGAACTTGGATGCCTTGAGAGTGAGTAAATCATGGGCTAATTTTCACTTTTGGTTGAACTAACTTGCATTATAATGCACACAAATAATTGTTAGGAAAAATATGTTTTTTCTTTATTCCAGTAAATCTTCTGGAAAAGCAGTTTCTCCAAGAACATGTACAAATAAAGCAACCTGTTTATCATTATGTTTTCTTTATTTGTTGTTTCACTTTTAAAGAAGACTGGCATCCTTTGAGGCTGGAGACTTTTATTAAACGAAAAGAAAGCAAGCAAAGAACATCATGTAAATTATTATTTAAATAACGATTGGAGGTTTTCTGTTCTGCATTATTATGTCAATAAGGAAACAACATTACTTGGTTCATTATTATTGCCATCACACAGTCAGATACATACAAATATTCTTTACAACACTCAAAGTGAAAAATTAGGTTTGACCTACAAATGCACCCCCCAATCTGTTTGCATACAAATAAATATCTGTGTATATATCTTCAAACATGGACTGTCTGTGTTACTAATTGCACATATAATGTCATTTTGTGTGTGACTTCCTGCAAAATATACACCATTGTTGCACAATGTATGTTCTTGTTGTGTGGTCAAAGTTTCACAACACAGAACTATATATCATGCAGAGTATTTACATACGTTGGTATCCTACCAAGGTGCCTTGAATGCTTGATAAATGTAAGATGCAATTAATTTAATATCATAATGAATCATTAATCTGTTAGTCAAATTGCATTTCGAGGGCTAATCGCATATACTGACCATCTAACAAACATCTATCAACACAACCTTACCAGAGGATTACATGATTACATAAAACAATACATTTATTTCAAGCACCTTAGGTAAAGTGATACCCTCCTATATGTTCCAAACGGTGGTTATTTCTTATTCAGTTTCAAAGGATGAGCTACAACAATCCATTATTTAATACGACTTCTGTTTCTGTCAAATCAGCTTAATCATATTGGATTGCAGTGTGTACCGGGGCAGGGATGACCATCAGGCATTATCATTTACTACATCCTATCAGATTGGCTGAATGATTATAAGGGTGATTTTGCTCCTCAATGTATTTGGAACATATTTAAAACAAATATTTGTCTGAATGAAAGGGTACAAAGTAGTTGGGACAAACAAAATCCAGCAACCATTCAATAAACCAGTTTTGAATCCAGTTACTGGCCTGTTCTCATTGACAAATACAAATAAATGAAGATACAGTATAAATTAAAAGTAAAAAACTATATAAATTGAAAGGAACAGCTCACCTCAAAATTACTATGTTGTCATTACTCACCCTCATGTTTTTCCATCACAAGGTGTTTCATGGTACTTTAGTATTTGTTTTGTTGTTGATTTTTTACATTTATACTTATTGCAGAATCTTCATTTAGCATTGAATATAAGCAGTTGGAACAAAATGAGGGTGAGTTTGCTGAAATTTCATTTTTTGGGTGAACTATTCCTTTAACAATCACTTCTGGGTATGTAATAAAAGTATCAGCGGAGGAATATTGAAATGTGCATGTAGTGGTGGTACACTCAGAAAAAGACTGAAACAACTGTATTTAAGAGAGTGTGTTAGTCCTCCCAGACAAACCCAGAGTTGGGATAGTGCTTATACATTATGTCGAGGCGCACATTGCACCTCGTTCCCTGATGCTTCAACTTACAGCGGACACAGTGAGAAGGACCACTAGTGACTGAGACTCACTTGCAAACCATACCATTTCCCATAAGCTTGCTTCAAACTTTCAGCTCTGTTGTAACACTTGGGAAAAAAGACCCTTCCTTTTGGACAGTGCTGTCTTTTAAACCAGCAGATGACTAAAACCTCTCATATCTGATTGAGAGACAAAATATCTGGTATGGTTACAGTCAAAAATGGGTATAAATAACCAAAAACATTAATAAATATATAAAGAAACTCTATTGTACAGTATATTTTACTGATATGGGAACATATCGTTCCTATAACCTTGGAGACGTAAGAAAATGCAATCTAAAGCAACCTCAGACTCATTGTCTGTTCGACTGTTCGAGACAGCTGTCCCCTGAAAAGGCCACATTATTTAATATGGGTGAAATAGGAAATTTGTGGATTTATTGGGCCCTAGTGGCCACCGTGTCCCGTTTGGCCGAGGCATCAGGGAAGAATTGCGGTTCATTTGGCCTTAATTTCAGTGTAGTCGCTGCCGTCACCATCAGCCCTCCTGAAGCCTCCCTCCCGGTGTCGTCCATGGAGAAACTCTAACGCGGCGTAATTCAGCTCTTGCCTCTCCATGCCTGCAATTGGGCCAACAGATTGGTAATCACTGTCGTCTCCCTGTAAAATAATTTAGGAAAATATTTAAGCACGATATTTGGAGGCAGAGCAGGAAAACATTGGTCATGTCAAAATAAAATAGACTCTCAAAAGCACTGTTAGCAGTTAGCCGCTAAACAGAATGAGGTAGCCAGCGCATGAACTATTAGCTTCCAGGCAGCAGTGAACAGCATTGTTAAAACAGAAATCAAATCATTTTTGTAGTAACTGAATTTTTTTCTGAAAATATTTTGCTTTTATTGTTGTCTAGTGCTAGTTTATTTCACCTCCACCCATTTGTTTGTATGCTCATCTTAAATTTCAGCCTTACCGTGCCTTCCTCTAGGATGGAGTTAAACTTTGAGCCCAGGAGCTCAGTCTTAAGCTATGTTAGGGGAAGAAAAAGAGACAGAGAATGCATAGAAAGCAATGAAAGAGTAAAGAATAGAGGTCAGGAAATGCTCTAAGCATAGGCCTACACTGGAACTCTCTGTTGTGACTACCATCCACACTTGGCTTTGTGACAGTGGCTATATTTAAAATTGCATATGCAATTTGCAATATGTTTTGCCATAGACTATATGCAGATGACCTACTATAATACATTTAATATATACAACAGAGCATACTGTATACTACAATGCAAAATGTTTCACTTGGCCTTCCATTTCTATTGTAACTATTGAAGTGGAGGTTTTAGCCATCTCATTATTAATTAATGGTTTGATTTGCCATTTTTAGACAAAATTTTAGAAAGAATTGAAAATAACTACCCGTTGACAAGATGATAATTGGATATTACCCGGATGCAACATGATGAGGACATGCCACAACAGTGTAGCATTAAGCTGTAAAATACAGCTTGCCCTTAATGTTTTTTTTTTAAATAGCAGCATAAAGTGTATAATGTGAAATATTAAGTGAGTCGTGAGCTAGCATACCGTTATGATCATAGCAGAACTGTTTCTCTCTTTAAAGGGATAGTTCATCCAAAAATGAAAATTCTGTCATTAATTACTCACCCTCATGTCGTTCCAAAACCATAAGACCTTTGTTCAATCTTCGGGAACACAAATTAAGATATTTTTGATTAAATCCGAGAGCTCTCAGACATTGCAAGAACATCGATAGAATATTCCATAATTTTATGAAGCTACTTTTTGTGTCCAAAGAATACAAAACTAACGACTTTATTCAACAACACATGCATTTGATGTGCGTTCATGAGAGTTTAATGAAGCATGCCTGTGGTGCTGAATGAAGTCATTACTTTTATTTTCTTTGCACACAGAAAGTATTCTCGTAGCTTTAGAAAAATTACAGATGAACCCCTGATGTCACATGAACTATTTTACCAATGTCCTTGTTATGTTTCTGGACCTGGGAACATTTTAGTTGTGTTGCTGTCTATGGAAAGTCTCAGAACTCTCGGATTTCATTAAAAATATCTTAATTTGTTTTTAGAAGATGTAAGGACTTATGGGTTTGGAACGACATGAGAGTGAATAATTACTGACAGAATTTTCCTTTTTGGATGAACTATCCCTTTAAATCATTATCTAAACATTCAATACAGAGTATGTTTTAATGCTAAGGCTAAGTGTGGAAAGCTAATTACAACTAGAGAAGAGCCAGTATATAATATCATTTGCCACAAATATGCATGAAAAAGACCACAGAATGTTGATTATTTTATTATACGGTGTGCACGCTTTTATTTTGTATTATCACTTTGTGTGCAAGTATTGTATATACTGTGTAGGTGATTTATTCATTATTGTAATATCTCACCACTTTTTTCCTGAGACTCTGTTTGTCCTTCTTGACTGCGCTGTAGAACATTGAGGGATTCTCCACTTTAGATCCCACGTCCTGCCCAGGGTTACCATTCTCTCTGGGGGGTGGAGTCAGAGAATCAGACTCTGTCTCACACTCAACCATACTGTAAACTACCTGGCTTGCGGCAACACTTTAAAGGGATAGTTGATCCAAAAATCAAACTTCTGTTGTTTTTTACTCATCTTCATGACATTGCAAACCTGTATTGACTTTCTTCAGTGGAACACAAACCAAGACATTTTGCAGAATGTCTTAACTGCTCTTTTTCATACAATGAATGGAGACTGGGGTTGACCTTAAAAAAAAAAAGATTTACTTCAATTGATTTAAATGATTACAAGGCATGCAAAAACCAATGAATATCTTCATGAATTATTACATTTTTTTGTAATATCTTCTTATCTTTCAGTGGTTAACAGACCTTGTTCTTTTACATTGTATGGAAAAGTACTGCTTTGGACATTCAGCAAAATATGTTTGCTTGTGTTCCTTCAGAAGAAAGAAAACCACATAGTGAGTAAAAGACAGAATTTAAATTTTAAGGTCAACTATTCCTTTAAGCCTGGGCATCCATTTTAACACAAGGGGATCATTGCAACCCCTTAAATAAAACTGGCATTGTGCCACAGTGTCAAGTTTGGGAGTGTTTCGTTTTGATGTCCAATGGGACATTTTATTTTTTCTTGCAAAATGAGATAGGAGCAAGGTGTTTGCTGCAGAGCTCAGTGGTTTTGAGGCTGAAAAGCAATGGCATGGGGCAATTGAACCTGCAATAGATTTGTTAGTCTGCAGTTTCATGCACAATGTGGCATGTTTACCATCGTACCAAGCAATCAAATTGGATCATCTGTGAGTGGGTTATGACTTGAAAACCAAATGCCAAAAAAACCAACAAAAAAAAAACAAAACTGAACATGGATGACTAGGCTTGGGTGTTTTAATACCTGCAAACCCCAGTCCCAACCCACAAACTCCACCTAAATGTTCTTCTCCCAGTCTTTCTGGTGAAGGATACTCACTTTTTATTATTCTGACCCACGTATCTCACAGCTGCGATGATGAACGCGATGACTGCCACACCTCCGATAGTCCCCACTATGACGGCCATCATGAACTTTTCTGAAAGTGTGTGTAGAGTTCATTGATGCTACATTAAAATCGCATTAACAGTTGCACATGTTGTTTTTAATAAGGTCTACTTACTCTCCTGCTGCAGTTCCAAGCGGATGGTCTCAGAGCCGTACATGTTACTGATGCTGCAGTGAACATGGACAGCTGTATCTCCATTGTTCCCCCTTTCACCCTTATCTTGGAGCTTGATGATGCCCGTGGATGTGTACCCATCTGAGTATGTGCGATAGTTAAACAGGCTGTTGGAGTCGTTGATGGTGATGTTGAGGTCAGGCAGATAAAATTCAATCACAGGCTCAGGGTTTCCCGAAGCAATGCACACACACTGAACGCCCTCACGGACTATAGTGCACTTAGAGTCGTCAAGGAGGACGGGGGAAACTGGAAAAATTGAGCAGAAAAAAAAAATCAAAATCAATGTCAAGTTCAAGACCATTTCTTGAGGAGCATTTGGACCTGGACTTGGACAGAAAATAAGGTCTTGGACTTGAGACAGACTTGAGTACTGCAACGCTGGCATCTCTAACTTCAACTATTCTACATTAATTTATGCCAATTTAGTTCCTGAAGGGCCATTGTCCTGAAGAGTTTAATGCCAACCCTAAGTAAACACACCTGAACCAGCTAATCAAAATCTTCAGGATTACTAGAAACTTCCAGACAGGTATTTTGGAGTTACACCCTGCAGGACAGTCGACCAGAGTTTGACATGTGATCTGTGCTCATCTTGCCATCTTAAAGGGATAATTTACCCAAAAATGGAAATTTTGTCATGAATTACTACTCTCATGTCGTTCCATACCTGTAAGACATTCATTCATCTTCATAACACAAATTAAGATATTTTTTAAAGAAATCTGAGAGCTTTCTGACTCTGCATAGACAGCAAGAGTACTACCATATTCTAGGCCCAGGTCAGAAAGCTATCAAAAATATCTTAATTTGTGTCACTAAGATTAAACAAAGTTTTACAGGTTTTAAATGGGATGAGGGTCTATCCATTTAAGGCTTCACACAGGTTGAACATAAGCAAAAACAAACTTTTCTTTGCATAAAATATCTTGATTTACTGTCCCTAAACATAATCACAGTCTGCTAGCTCAGTTTCTTAACTGGCCAGTTTTTTTCCATTGACTCACATTCTACTGTAATATTAAGTGAGTTGCTTGCCCGTCCGTGTTCATTCTCAGCTAGACAGCGGTAGACTCCGTGAGCCTGTGGCGTGATCTCGTTAAGCTCAAGCACGGATCCCTCCTCTGCTGTGATGGTGCCCACCAGTTCCCCATCCTTCAGCCAGGTCAACGTGGGCATTGGGTTTCCTTTGCTTTTGCACTGTAGAGAAACTGACGATCCCTCCAACAATGTTAGAGATTCATTGATCCATGGCTCCCGTGGAGGATCTTCCAGTTTGAGTGGAAATCAAGAAGAATGAGGAAAAGAAGAATATTCAGATAGATAATGGGATTCTAGCATATCACTTATGCTAAATCAAAAAATGCTTCCAATAACACCCCCATTCCCTTAAGTGTTGCTTACAATGGTGTTTAATAGTTTATATTGCAATACACAAGAGTGCATTTTACTTACAATTTACTGCCAGATACATGGATGTGTTCATGCTGCCGTAGCCATTGTCACCAACGCAGGTATAGACACCCTCCTCCTCTGGGCTCAGGTTGTCCAGAGGCAGCGAAGAGTTTGAGGCAACTTCCGACATCAGCTCCTTGTCTCCAAAAAACCAGGTTATTGTGGGGGCTGGATTACTGTCCACATCACAGTGCAGGACCACCGAGCTTCCCTCCATTACCTCTTGAGACACATTCACCCACACAGTTCGAGGGGCGTCTACAGATAAGAGGATAAGTCAGTAGATATTGTCTCTGTGATTAACATGCAAATACAAAATAGTGATTTGGTGGAACTCACACTTGATGTCCAGTGAAATGAGGCGTTCGTAAATAAAGGTGGTGTTTTCGTAATGAACCCGGCAGCCCAGGAGCTGGCCATTGTGCATGGGTTTGGGTGTGAAGGTAAGGGTGCTGGACAGTACCGCGGTGTTGCTGTCCTCAACATTGTCTGGGGTGAAAACAGGGTCGGGCAGGTAGTCTGTGTACATCCAGTGGATCTGTGGACTCATGTCTGGACAATTGTCTGGGACATAACAGGTCAAGTCCAGGCTTTGGTCACTAACAATCTCTTCTGGAACATCGATGTTGGGCTGATCTAGAGGAGGATGAGATATTAATTGTCAATGTTAAGTCAAAACAGTACATTTTTACATGCATTTTGGTTTTAATGTGCATTTTTCAATAAGGAAAATAGCCATTTATTAATTGTTTTAACAATTTTGTATTCAGGTCTGGCTCCATTCTTCCATAGAACACTCATTTTTGATAATCCAAAGTCCCGCCCTGCATATTGAATATGCTGTTTGATCCAGAAATACATCTTATTATGAAAGTGCTGTAAATTGATTGTGGTTGAAAATGCCGTTTCATGTTAACTTCAAATGCTAGACGAACAAAGTTTTCCGAAAGCAGACTGCAAAAAATGATATTCTTAAGATGTTTTTAAAACTAATTGTTCTAATGGAGAAAAATAATAAGAAAATTATTTTAATTAAAATTCTGTCATGTACTCACCTTCATGTCATTCTACACTTTAATGAATTTCTTTCTTCTGTGGAACTCAAAATAAGATATTGTGAAGAATGTTTTAACTTAGTTCGTACAGTGAAAGCCAATGTTGTCATAAACAACATTGAATGTCATTGATTTTAATTATATGGACAAAAAGTACTGAAACATTTAAAATATCTTCTTTTCAGTTGTACAGAAGAAGGTCATATAGTTTTGGAACAACATGAGGGTGAGTAAATGATAACAGAGTTTTTGGATATTTCAAAGATTTTCAGATATTGCTGGAAGATGCATCAAAAAACTATGAATTAAAACTGGCCTTACCCAAAATCTGTAATTTTGTGAAGTCAGGATAAGTGTAGATGTTTGCGCCTCCCAGGTCTGCCCTGAAGTAATACCTCCCAGTATGTTCCAAGCCAACATTATTTATCAGCAGAGTGCAGTTTTTTTGCGTTAAGTCACCAAGAAGCTTGGTCCGTCCCTTGTAACTTTCATGAACAATATCTGTGCGTGACTTGTACACCACTGGGGGGAAAAGCTGGGGGTAGGGGTGGCCGAAATACCAGATCCCATGGACCCCTCTGTAAGGCCTGATGCCGGAGGGGTATGTGAATGAACAGGGTATGACCACACAGGAGTTTGTCATGGCTGAAATGTCTCTGGGCATCCACACATTCCACTGAGCACTTACATCTGTTCAGAGAAAGCGAGAAGAGCACAGGTAATTCAGTTAATAAACTAAACCATGTGTATCATAGTGATATCATCTTTTTACACATGTACAATAGTACCTGAGCATTAACCAAAGGAAGCATAGAAACAGCATGTTCGATTCAGAAGAAGTTGTTACCTTTCAGAATAAGCAGCAGAGGCAACAGCAGCAGCTCCAAGCCCTTCATGGTCTCAGTTTAACTCTGGACCATAGACCTCTGTTACAAAACCAGCACATGCATCAGCAAAACAGACTCTACTAACAAAATTGCGCTTGTTGTTCTCTTAAGAGATGGGGAGAAAAGGAGTGAAGGTTCAGGATATGACATGAGCCTTGTGTAAAACTTGTTTCTATAAAAAAAATTCTAATTTTGTTTAATATTGACCAAACATTTAATTCAAATATCATTTTTTTTTATTTTATTTTATTTTTTTGGCCACCTTTGTTCGATAGAAATGCTGCATCCTATTTAATTTCTTTAACAAAAATGTAGACATCTCAACCCTTACCAAAATTAACCATGGTTTTATCATAGTAAAACTGGTCATTTGTATTGCTTGAGACCTTCAAATCAATCACACTGTATGAATAAAATCCTAGCCACAGGTAACTATCTAGACTCTAGATAGTTACCTGTGGCTAGGATTTTATTCATACAGTGTGTTATTGTATTATCTATGCATTGCAATTGTAGCTCTAGATTCTAGAGCTACAATTGCAATGCATAGATAATACAATTTAACTACAATTTAGTTATTTACGTTTATTAAAGTTCTGTTTTGACCCCTTATAGTAGGTGTTTTTGTTTGTTTTTTGAGGGAGGGGCCACAACAATACTATTCTGCATAGGGCACCCATTTGGGCAGCAGCAGCCCTGGTTTTGGGCACTCCTAAAATGTTTATTTTTATTTGCTTTAGGCAATAATACCTTGAACTGCTGGCAGAGTGTGCTGAACCACAACCAACTTGAATTCCCTCTCCAACGGTGAACAAGCCGCTGCCGTTCTTCCCTCACAAACAAGGGGGCGTTCTCTCACAGCACATCAACTCAGCTTCTCTTCTGATTTGTCTTAAAACAACAACAAAGATCTGACATCAGTATGAAGAAGCAACATTAGCTCTCTTAACCCACACAGGCGCACTTTCTCTGACAGACTCACGCACGCCGTACAGGGCCGCAGTGTGTGGGAGAGGAGAATTGCTCATTATGAGTGCACGACGTCAACCCTTGCGTGTTTGGCGCGCATACAGAAAGCACTGTTCATGATATGACACATCATCCATAGCACATTCATCCACGCTCACACAGCGTCACCCAGCTGCCTCTGTTGACTTTTATTCGCGCGCTCGTCAGCGGTGTGTGCGCTCAGGAACGCAGGCGCGCGCGCATCTCCTGATGACTTCAGAGCAGACGGGGACTACAGATGGTGACTGATAAATGGATTGTTCTTGAAATCTCCAAGATTATTATATTAGAAAGAATCCCCTGATAGCTCACGAGTTTGACGCAGTTATTAAACCAATGAACTTTACGAATTGACAGTGGACTGTTAATCCAACTTTTATAGGTACACTTTCAGGTCTTATATATACATAACTCTCAAGATTGTTGGAAAATGCTCCCCACACAACTGTAGTTTAAATTTACAGTGTATTTCGAGATACAGGTAGCAGTTTCTCAGTAGTTGTTTATTTTAATCAAATGTGGTGGCAAACAGTCCGCCTTTTTATTTCTCATGCAGCATATGAAATATATTATTTCTGTAGGCCTACTATTAAAGCAATGTACCACATACATTGTTGACTGCTAGTTGTCACCAGATTTATGTCGCCTTATACTGTAAATACATTCTGTTATCAATTTCATACCCTCATGTTAAAAATAAATAAATAAAATCAATGAAATGTTTTGGACCCCATTGACTTTCATTGCATGGACAAAAACAGACAGCCTATTATTCTTTCAAATTTCTTTGGTTTTTTATTCCATGGAAAAAACATACTTAAATGTTTGGAACAGCCTGAGGGTGAGTACATAATTACAAAATGTTCATATTTTGATTATTTATTTACCACAATGCAACCAGTTCATTAAAAGTAAATGAATTCATAATGTGCCTGAATAATGTTCAAGACTAGTCACCATAATGGTGATTTAAAACAGAAGCAACTACTTACTAATAAATATTATCCCAATATCTAGAGCAATATGAATTTTACATTTTTTGATATGACAGAAACAAATACAGTAAAACTGTATCTAAATCTGTAATAAAAAGTGGTCTTACAACCAGGCTTCATTTTCTGTAAGACATATTGTTCTTTTTTCAGAAATATTTTACACACAAACACACACAAATAATAATAATTAAAAAACAGTATTTTCTTACAATGACTGTTGAATGCTATCAATCCTGGCAATATTTTATACAGTGCATATTGCAACAATAGCCTTCCGGAAAAGGCTCATTAAACAAACATCCCAAGCAGCCTTTTTGTTCTTGTTAATCATAACCGAATAATTATAATGACACCAGCTGTTCCAGAAAAACAGAACTAATTTATATGCCCATCACACAAGATCTAAGAGGCAGCAAACTGCTGTTGCTTGGAACTGAAACCCCTGGCAGCACGCGTTAAAAAGAATGAAGCAATTCCCAAGCCAAACAAACAGACCATTCATGCTCCACAAACAAGCCTTGAACCATCCAGGACACTTGCCTCATACCAGATCCAGATTCCACTCTTGAGCTCTCCCGGAGGGGAAGGACTGGTCTCTCGGCTCCTGGCTCTGGTTCTTCAAAATCCTCCTATTCTTCGTCCTTCCTCAGAGGTGCGGGAATGGGGGAAAAAGACAAAGAGGGAGGGAGACGGAGATAGACAGATAGGGAGAGGAGAGGATGGAGACTTTTAGCTATAAGCTGGGCAAATGTGTGCCGTGGGCAGCCTTGAATATGCAGACATTTCCCTCAGTGCATTCTTCTTCTCTAGCCCACATCGTACATTCCTCTCCATGACATCTCTCCCTTTCTACCCTGGTCAAACCGTCTCGTTCCAGCCTGTCTGGGTAAAACTGTTCTTCGTGGTTTTTAGGTATATTTCTGCTAGGGGTCAGATGATACAGTTGTGAAAGAGTTTGGACTGATCTCAGCTTCATGTAGGCTACACTGTATCCTGGTAAATCGGCTGGAATTCATCTTCGCATGACTCAACTTGTGAGCTAAATCTGTGAAATATATATATATATTTTCGCCATTGTGGTTCATTTTAACTCTACATGAAAACATAATGAACCCTATTTATTCCTTAATGCACAGTCCTTGTCTTATTGTGAATGATTTATCAGTGCATGTTCATTCTAAATCAAAAAAAAAAGTAAGTCTATAAACTTTCAGCAAATGTAATGTTTTAGCAAAATCACATTCAGCCTTTTATTCAGCAAGGACACATTAATGGACGGTAATTGAATAGCAAAACATAAATAATGTTGTAAAAATGTTCTTTTAAATAACTAACACGGTCAGAGATGGTGGCTTTTGAGATTTTATTCTCGCAAGAAGGTCAGACAGTACAGCACTGCCATATGTTTGACCAAAAATAAGCAAGTATGCTTTTTTTAATACTCTTTTGGCTGTCTTCCTAATAATAGACTACCATATATGGTTAAAGAAAGCAAGATGAACGCTTGATATGTATAATTCTTCATAGTGTGTTCCCGGTATTGTCTTGTCCTGTTTTTTCCTAAAATTTCTTTACAAAAGATTTCTGTTTTCAAATTCAGAAATTGCTTTTCAAGCACCAAATCAGCATATTATAATGAATTCCGAAATTTGACAACGAAGAGTGAAGTAATGATGCTGAAAATGCAGTTTGCATCACAGACATAATAACATTTCAAATTATATTTAAATATAACAGAGATATTTTATACTGTATCAAATAAATGCCGGCATGTGGAGCATAAGAGACTTCTTTCAGAAAAAAACATGTGCCGATATTTTGTATTTCAATATTATTTAGTCTAAAACAAAATGCTATATATAATGGACAGTTGCCACAGGGACTTCCATCGTTGATAAAGGGGGCTGTGTGGAACAAATGCACAACAGTGAGCTTGTGTGACATAAAGACGTACGACATGCCACAGCACCCCACACACACTAAAGCGTCACCTCCCCATTCACACACACACACACACACGAATAGCATAGCACATGCCAACACACTTAAACTGCAATGTGCATCTTACATCAGTAAAGCTGCTAAATGACCTTTCTATTCTATTGCATCCCTCTCTCAATGAAAAGTTTGTGTTGGTCTAGTGAAATCTGTCCAATATTAAACAGCAGTTTGTTTATCCCAAACCATGTGGTATTGGAACTATGGTGTACTGTCTCGTACTACAAATGGGCTGCTTAAAATATAAGTGGGTGTTGGAAACCGCTATTGGCCTGTGCTGCTAAATACAACTATCAAAAAAAACAACAGTATTTTCACTATTTAGTATGACTATGACAACAACATTACTACTATTACTACTACTATTATATTATTTTTATGTATTTATTTATTTAAAAAAAATAAAAACAAAGCATATATTACTATTGTAATGTAAAATTGAAAAAATATTAATAATAAGCAATAAATAATAATGATAATTATAAAAATAAAATAAAATATAAATGATAATATTATTATCATGAAATATTAAATTATAATCCAATATTAATCCAATAGCAGGCAGGTGACTGAAATGTAAGTATTCAGCAGGTCATGTGATCTTAAATGTCTGCCCCCATGAGGCAACCCGCTCTACATAAAATAGGGTATTTATGATAGGGTCTTTACCAATAACTTAAATTGAGAGTAATTAACCAATGAATTTTAAATGAAGGAAAATGACTGACTGCACCTTTAAACATCTCTCAAGTCTTTAACTGGCTCTGTATAAATGTGCACCTTGCGCTATAGGTCTCTTCAGAACAGGTCTGTTCACAGCATGCTTTGCTGTCAGCCTGCGACGCGCCCTGCGTCCATAAGCCTGGGCACCCTCTAAATTTACCAGAGGAGCAGATGGTGGTAAAAACACGACTGCTGGCCCTCCCACACTGTTTGCTGTATATATGGCTAAGAGTGTTTATGAATGTGCACTTAGTAGGGCATATTCTCAGTAGCTTGCATAATTTCGGAGGGATTACAAATGCCTGCGAGTCAAAACACACAACATACTAAGATAAAACTATTAGCCTCATCACCAGGAGATCATTTCAGTATGGAGTAACAACTCTGGGATAATTAATTAAGCCCACATGTCGTCAAACCTCAGAACAGAGCTCACGCAGCTCGTAGATTAGCAATGGCTAAAGTGAGAAGCAATCCATCGATGAGTCAGATAGTAAACGTCACTCAAATTCAAAATCATCTGATTCAGAAGCAGCCCACCCACAAGAACGCTGCCAGGATGGGGGATGCTAATTGTCAAAACGTTCACAGCTTGCAACAATATCCTGTTTGCATTATTAGGTTTACAGACGTGCTGCCATCCACAAAATTCAAAAATGGGAAGACTCTGTATATGTATGTTGTGTGTGTGTGTACACACATCCCTATATATACATATGTATATGTAAATGAGTCTGTGTGTGTGTATATAGTATTATTAATAACATTATAATTTATTGTTAAAAAGTAGTTTTATTTATTAATAATACATATGTGTACATTAATAGACATTGTGTATATTAATATATATACATATGCATGTGTATGTATACAGTAGTCAACATATATATATATATATATATATATATATACACACACACACACACAGTGTATCTAGCTAACTATATGTGTATATATATATATATATATATATATATATACACACACACACATACACACACACACAGTGTAGCTATATACATACACACACACACACATATATATAAATATATATATACACACACACACATGCATAAAAAATTACTTTTAATTTATTGATAGACATCAATGTATCTTGTGTGTGTATACTATTGTTTTATATAGTAAAAATAAAAATATTTTATTTATTTAAAAAATAATTTATTTTAATATAAAAATAAATTGTAAAAAATTATGACATTTTTATTTTTGTATTACATACAAAAAGTAAAAAAGGGAAAATACAGTACAAAATTACTAGAAAATAAAAATAATACTGTAAAATATAAAACTAAACGCAATAGAAGATTGGACATATGAACATACTGAAAAAATTTATGCTTTCTAGATAAATATTCTACAGCCATATAGGGGCAGATGGCAGTCTCAGTAGTCTACCTCCACTACATAGCTGCTTCCTGTCCACGACTCAGACTGTGAAGACAGAGGCCCAGGTCCAATTTAGCAGGCTACGCCGTCCCACCCTCTTTGGGAGAATCCATGCTAATCCATTGAAGTTACTCCTCAGCTTTAAAACAGTTTTTGATTCCCAATGTCAAATTTTACATGCATGTCATGCAGGTGTGTAAAGCTTCAATTTACAAAAAAGTCTAGAAATATATTTGTTTAAGATTCTATAAATAGATTAATGCAGTTTTTCCTTGGTTATGGAGCGAGAAACAACGCAACAGACAACGGGAGCATCATGAGCTTGACATTTCCATTATTTTATCATTTTAGGGCATCTTTGGCATTAAAATGTTCCAAAACCCTTTGCTCTATACCTTACTGACCAACCACTCCATTAAAATGCCTCAGGCTCCATGAATGTAAGCAACAACCCTGATAACAACTTCAAAGTGATCCAAAATTCAGCTCTGCTAAAACTGTCAGCACCAAAGAATAAAAACAAAAGCTGTTGTTCCATAGCAAAGTATGTTTATGAGTAATCCAGAACAGATCCAACATCACGCCACTCTGCTGCTAACCTAAATTGGGAACGTGATGAAGCCCTACTACGTCGTTCAGGTGAGTTATTGAGGTGTTTGGCAGGGAAATGTTGGCACAGCATGACACATAACCATGCATGACTGAACCATCATTCCCTCCCCTTCTGTACCTGAGCAGCTCTCAATTTACATCACATTTTTATGTTCTCCTCATGACAATCTTTGAAATATTCTCAGTACATACAGTTTACTGACAGCAACAGCATGAACAACAGCCACAATCAGCCTCGATTTACTCCTCTAGTTCTATTATGTATCCAATATACTCTCATAAACTTATCTGTGCAGCAAAACACATTTGAAATACCCCAAAAACAGTAACTGATAACGATACAAAACCACCTAAGACTCACCAGACAAAAAGGTTCCAGACCTTCTCGGGCTCAAATGAAGCATTAATCAGCAGAGAAAAAGCATAGCATGACAAACACTCACGATGAAACACACGCATACGGATGGGATGGAGGCCTCTCTTGCCACCTTCTGTACCAAGCTCCAGGCGGGGCGGGTTGGACAGGGGGAGGAGGAGGAGGAGGAGGTGGGCTCGTATCTCTCCTCCTTTCAACTCCTCCGTTCTATATGAAAATGTCAGAGGCTCAGAGCGGGGAGCATTGTTCCATCCACTCAGGCCATTCATAAACGGACACCCACTCTGCTCAACCTACAATGCACTGCACTGTTCCTCCTGGCCGAGAGCACATGGATGTGGCAGCGTTCATAGCATAGGTCAGTGCAACTGAGAATGAAGATGCCTCCACACAATAGTATGCATCATTTACAATGGATGACATGAGAGGAATGCAAGCATTTACATTGGAGAGCTGCTTGGAGAGTGTTCCTGAGACAGAAAGTGGTTCTTTCAAATGCATTGTTAGTCAGAGAGCTATAGAAATAAAGGTTCTTTATTGGCATCTATGGTTTCATGAAGAACCTTCAACCTCTCCATTCCACAAAAGGTTCTTTACATTAAGAAAAAAGGTTATTTGGGAAACTAAAAAAATAGTTGGCATCACTGCATTTTTAGGATACACTGTATCTTTATTTTAAGACTGTTTACCTGATAAGCCTAATGTTATAGAAGATCAAGTAACTTTATTATAGGTTAGATTGTTGATTGACATTTGGTTCAATGAGGAACTTTTAACATCCATGTTCTTCACATTATAAAATGTCTTTAAAAATGTGTTTAAAAACTGTTTACTGAAATAATCTTTAGGTAACCCAAAATGGTTCTGCAGCTAAAAACCTCTTTTGGAAACTTTTTGGAACATTTAAAAGCTCTAATGAACCTTAAAATATCTAAAGGAACATTTAAATGTAACAAGAAGATGATTCCATCTCTAAAACACCATACAAGTCAAAAATGGCTCTTAACAAGAAGTGGGGCCTTCAGAGAACCTCTGTAGAACCTATAAAGATTCCTTGAACGTTCTTGAGATCACATTTTAAGTTCTTATTATCAACATATTAGAAGAACTTAAACCATAAACTTAAACATAAATGTTTTTTCTAAAGAAATATGGCTTCTACAAACTTTTTGGTTCTAATAAGAATCTTGATTTTTAGAAGCTACTACAATTCTAGAACACTGCACCTTGAAGTAACATCTAAACTCAAACACAACTGAGGGGCCACTAAGCCATACTAAAAGACACTTAACCCTGTTGAGTTGTCAAGTAATTTAGTAAACAGCATTGTGTCCAACTGTCTGGATGAAAACACACTGTTCCAGTTATTCCAGTTACAACACTCTACACCAGAGAAATAAGTCAATCAGTACAGACGTAAATGCTCCAGAGCCTCGACAAACACCACACACATACTCCTGCCCCTTGTGCTTCTGTACATAGTGGCTATTGTTTGGGCCGTCCCGGGGAGAGAACAGAACGGTCAGGCTGGAGCCTGACACCGCACAACACAGGGAAGTCGATGCGCACAGCTAATTGTCTTAAAAATCACAACAATCACCCATTCACGCTTCCCATTTCACTGCCATTCTCTCGTGGGTGTTACAGTCATAATTAAGCACTAATTCACAGGAGGCTCAGATTGTAAAAAATACGTGAGGTTAAAGTGACAGTTTACCCAAAGATGACATTTCTGTCATTTACTTATTTTCATGTCATTTCAGATTTGTTTCTTTTGTGCTACTATGGAAGTCAATGGGATCCAAAACTGTTTGGTTACTAACATCCTTTTAAGAAATATTTCAAAGTCGCACAGGTTGACATGTTGATGAATATTAGTGCTGTCAAACGAATAATCATTCGACTGCACTATATATATATATATATATATATATATATTAATGCTGTCAAATGATATACATAATATATGTGTGTGTACTGTGTATATTTCTTATGTATATGTAAATAAAAGACACATACTGTACATTTATATATTTAAAAAAAAAGTGTTAAATTTTTTAAAAACATATTTATATGATATAATTTATGAATTTCTAAATACACTGCTCAAAAAAATAAAGGGAACACTTAAACAACACAATGTAACTCCAAGTCAATCACACTTCTGTGAAA
>JAUMHE010000067.1:14052923-14100093 GCA_032359235.1 Enteromius mattozi
AAAAAATTTATTTTTGATGCGAGTAATCCCAATTAATCGTTTGACAGCACTACTAAAAAGCTATCACTATAATAAGAAAATACAAAAAATGACAAAAAAGCTAAATTATTAAATACTAACCAAAATAAAAAATGCTAAATCAAAATATTAATAAAAACTAGAGTATAAATAATATAAAAATAACGACGACAACTTCATCCATTTTGTACTGCCTTTTCATTCAGTTTGAGTTAGTTTCATCCTCCCAAACAGGACATTTCTGGCTAAAGGAGAATTGGAAGTGAAGGCGGTATGGACTCACATGCGCGGGGACAACAGCAGCGCTCCGGGCAGCAGGGGCAGCTGACGTAACAGCAGCAGGTATGAGGGCAACACTGGCACCAACAGATACCAATCAGGAGCAAAAACAGCAGGAATCCCAGGACCACCAACACCACTAACAACCAGTCTAGAGAAGATTAAAAAAAAAAATAAATTAACAGCTGGGGAAAAGAGACAGATCTCTTGCATCAGATACTAAAAAGAAGAATGAGAGCATTAAACAGAAAAGACTAAAAATAAAAACATGTCTAAATGCAACATTGGCTTTATTTCTATTTCATGAGATTTTATTTCTGTTTCATCACTTATTTTGGTACCCCACCCCCCATCCCTAATGCTTAGTAAAATGTCATGAGGGCATTCATATTCATGTGTGCACTTGTCTGTCAGTTCTGCAAGCAAAAATTAAAAAAAGAAAAAGAAATATGCATTTGACGCACATAAAATAAAACCAGCCGGACAGGTTTTGCCTCACAATACTCAGCCAGGGCTTGATTCCAGCATGCACCACAACAACATCCTACATGCACAGACACAACATGACTCATGTGCAAACGCAGATCTCAGAAACTATTCCACAATCTGATGGAGAAAACAAACCATCAAAATAAAATCCAATATTTCTCTAGTTGAGATCATCATTTGTTCAGTTAGATTATCCATAAAATCTCAACCAAATACAGTATTATGCAAATCTAAGTAGGCAATAATATACAGTCAGCTGGCTAACTGTAAATTGCCCTACTTCTTCACTGCTCACCAAATAAATAAATTAATGGATCTTAAATACTGTTTTGAGCTGAAATTGGTTGATTATGCGAGAAGAAAGAGGTTGTGGAATGATAACAGAGATATGAAACTGGATATGAAAACTGTTGTCTCAGGCATTATGCAAAGATCTTTAACCACAGGATGCTGTCAATAACAATCAAGGATTCAAATACGACGCATAATAATAAGCAAATAACATCATTTGGAGTACACAACATAATTAATTTGACAAATAAAAACTAGTTTGTAAGTGAAAGAAGTACACTATGATGTAAAATCTAATTTTCCAGTGTTTTATCAGCTGGACGCTCACGGACACAATGACACAACATTCAGGGACACAACGACACATTGTTTGAACACACTGTTCTTCCATCCCATCAGAAACTTGTTTATGGAGAAAAGAAAACATCATGGCTTTTACTTTAACATACATAGTTGTTGTTTTTCTAGTCTAAGGCTATAATGAATAAGACCTGACTGTGGCTGGTGAAGGATTCAAGTATAGCTCCAAACTTAACCAGACCTCTAGAGAGAAGCATTTATTCTACCTTCCATGATCAGTAAATCAATGCCAGGCAGCAGGTCGGTAGTATTTGACTTTCTCTCTGTGAAAGAAAGACAAAGCCATAATTACTAAAAAAGGCCTTACGGCATCGGCCCAAGAAGAAAAAAAACTACTTTTAAGTTAATGGACTACTTATACTGCTGCTATAATTATTAATATTTATATTTATCAATATACTACTACTTTCTATGATATTAAAGAAATCGACTTGAATCCTTCACAACATAACAGTGATCCTCCAGGTAGAAAAAAAACATTATAATAAAAAAAATAATGGCCCGGTTTCACAGACTGGGCTTAGACTAAGCCAGGATTAGGCCCTAGTTCAATTAAGACATTTAAGTCATTTTTATAAACATGCTAAGAAAAAAAGCATTACTGGAGTGCATCTTCAGACAAAACCACGCCTCTTACATATTTTAAGACCAGTCAGTGCAAGTTTATTTCAGTTGAAACAGCTAAGACTTACATTTTAGTCTAGGACTAGGCTTAAGCCTTGTCTGTGAAACCAGGGGAATAACTGGTGTCAGTTAAAACTTTTATGAATAATGCACTATAAAGGGTTATTAAAGACTATAATGCATTATAACTATTCATAATGTGTGTTAATACATATGTTGTTGTGAATAAGTAAGAACAAATTTAAAATGCATAGTGTATCAATTAATTTATTCATGTAATGTATTAACTGTGGTTACAATTATTCATGAGATTATACAATCCATTATAAGATGCATTACAATGCATAATTAATATTCTATCTACTTTTGTAGTGGATTTCATAAAGACTTGTAAAGTGCTTGTAAAGTAAAGTTACCAATGTTACCAAATAACTAAAATTTCCTAGAGACCATCAAACACAGCCCTAATTCCTCAAATATGTGAAGACCCCTCAAACACCACAAGATCTGAAGAATCGATTTTGTGGTTGAGTTTGTGGCAAAAAACACACATTGACATGTTTGGGTGTCCGTCAATGTGAGTTTGTTTGTGAAAAGGTAAACACTTACCAAGCACAATGAGCTCTGTATAACACTCGCCATTCCCTGAAAGGTCCTGGGCTGAGGCGACATTACAGACGTACACGCCGCTGTCACCCCACGCGGTCTGAACAATATTAAGGTCTGCCTCTATATATTTCAGAAAACATAAAATAGGCGATGTTTTAGAGGTGATCACTTCAAAGCATATCATAAATGTACATAATTTTAAATCTTTATGGAAGATAAAATGCAGAAAGGCTGAACCTAGCACAGCATTTACAAGTGTGTTGTTGATGAAAATAAAACATTTTTGAATAAATACTTTCAAAATGTAAAGTCAACTTACTGTCTGTTATGCTGATCTGACGGCCCTGGTACTCATTCCCAAGTGTGACGGCGTTTTGTTTCGAAGCCACTATGCGAACGGTCCTGGCGCTGTCTGCACACTCAATGTTAGGGTTGTAGTTTGGGTTGGACTGAGCGATAGCATTGTCAGCACTGCTGGGGTTTAATGCAGCTTGGATCGGGTCTCTGCAGTAGGACTTGTACTTCCAGGTGATCAGTGGTTGGGATGTAGCTGTTGTAGTGAAATCACAGCGCAGCGTGACTGGCTGGAATAATATGACCACGTATCGTGGGTAAGGGCATATCACATTGATGGCTGTGGTGCAGCCTGTGGGAAAGAGAAAACATATTTGAATATAAAAAGCATTCATAAATAAATAAACACAGAGAAATTTAATAATTACCATAAAACTTAAGACAGAAATTAAGAATACAGTGGAGATCTAAAACCCTCCAGACTGGACTGAAAGTCCTTTGAGGGATTAACAATAAAACCATGTCAAAACACATTAAAAAGGCTCTTAAGATTTCCTGTAAAACATATGCCTTAAACACAAGGGAACAGCTTATAATAAAGCAGGTGAACCACATGAAAACTGACTGTGTCAATGAAGATGTCAAATTGAGATTTAGTCTGTTCAAATAATACACAGACTTTTAATAAACAGCATTTTGAATGCTCAGGAAGCAAGTAGTCCCCTTGAAAAAGATCTTTCAATCACTAGTTTTTCACCAGTGAGTCATGATAATAGCTGTGGTTAAATCATCATTCTAGAAGTCAGGAGATAGTATTTATTTGCCCTAAGAGACTAAAATTGCAATAAACGTTCAAAGCAATGTTCAATGTAACCTCTTCAGTAATATTTTTAACGGAATACGAGTACTATAATATACGAGTACAATAAAAACTGTATATACTTGGTGAAAACACTTTTTAGGGAAGAAAATATATTATATCGTATATGGCTATTATATATTAGGAAGTACTGTTAGATGCATATTCCTGTTGTTAGACCTGATAGAGATTAGACCAAAGAACAATAGTCTTTCACAAAAGCTACAATTAAACCGTCCTTTCAAGCAAAACTCTTTAATGATACCTTGAAACTGATACAATGACAGATAGAGGGCCCCTACAAGCCATTCACTCCAAAAAACACTCCAACAGGCCATTTTGACCACTGTTTGGACTTACAGGTGACATCACAATAAGACGTCAGGTTGTAAGTTAGTGTTAGTTTTAAAGAGTTTAGGATGTGACTCATACTGTATATCTGACCGAAACCATTCCGTGTGAATACGACATGACCACCTCCCACACAACGTTACTTGCTCCCCTAACAACAAACACCAACTGCACTTAAGCAAATCCGAGCAAGACTAAGTGAAACCATTGCACATGTCTAAATACCTGAGGTATACATCAAAATGGAGGCGTGGTATATTTAGAAGCTGTTTTTCCATAGTTACATTAAAACTTGTGAATTATTCATTATAGATAAATAATTACTATTATTATTATAGCCTTTGATCACTCGTGGTAGTAAAAAAAACCCCAAATCCTTTATCTAAGTTACTACAGATATGTCAATTTGGCCTTTATACGTAATAAAATAAAATTAAATATGATAATCGATTTTTATTCACATACAACAATTGACGAAGAAGTGAATAAGAAGAAGAAATGCCCATACCTGTAAACAAGAGGAGGGTAAAGACTATACCCAGCGACATATTTTCCCCCAAATCTTCTAAAACATATGAGCTTTAAAAACTTTAATTTCTTCAACGGTATGTAAAGAAAGTCCGAGTAAGTGTCGAAAAAGCAGCTGTTTTTTCCTCAGGCAGGTGCGTCCTCCATTTCCTTCTGCAGTGAGGTATGAAAATGTAACCCGAAACTCAGGTGAGATCGGCGGGCCCACCGCAAGCAAATGCGCGTAAAGTCATAGGGGTCCAAAAGAGAACAATACTTTGCGTATTTAAAAATACAGACTCGTATGCACTTATTTTACTTATTTAACAATAATATATGATATCGTGGAATAGTATTCAGTGACTGCACATCCGGTTTGACGGGATTAACCCAAAACGTTTATTAGCACAACGCCCAATAATCCCCCATTGGTGATAAATGGTTTAGTCCACTGCAGATCTCTGTAGGCCGGGGTTAATAATCGCCAAGATAACACAAGTTTTGGTTTTAACTGCATTGATATTTCCCATGTCTTTGCTGATCAACCTAGTTAGGTTCTCATACCTAATTTAACAACTTCTCTGTTAAACACTACATTTTTGTTTGTAAAAAAAATCACGAGAGCTTATTCTCCACGTGTTTATGATGAGACACGTTGATTTTTTAGTTTAACGATTTTTTTGTAGTTACATTTTTATTTTAAAGACACAACTTTAACAGTATCTAAAAACAAAATATCTAAAAAAGCTGTAAAATGTCTTTGTAAGCATTTTAATATTTTTACTTTATTTCAATGATTTGATTTTATTATGATTATTTCTCAATATAGGTTTATTTTTGAACGTCAGTTAAAGTACAAACAAGAAACCGTTGATTCTGCTTACACATGTCTGTAAATAATTTCTTTTGTTCATTTTGTGTGGATACTATGTCATTTTTTGATGACAACTATCATGAAACACCAGGAAATCAGTTTGAGAAGTGTTAACCACATGCCTACTTGGTGGTTGAACACTCATTTTGATTGCACACACAACTCATGAGTCACATAATTAACTATTGAAAGCGCATATCTGTGCTGTTTCTTTCTGTCTGTCCAACCAAGTATTTCCTCTTCTCTTTTATTTGATGAAAGCTGTCAATAATTCTGTTTATACGCAAATTAACTAAACCGATAATGTAATGCCTACCCACATGATAAGTGATCTAAATGTTGGTTTGGTATATCCCTTTTTTACTTTTAAGATTTCATGTTTTAATTTGTAGGTCTAACCATGAACATATATAGCGCGTCGCGCATAACAAAAGTTGTTTTAGACTAAATAAAGGAAACTACACCCAGTGCAAAACATTGCGCGTTAACAGCAGCACATACGGCCTTGAGACTTGATCTGCAACTATAAACAGTGGGGCGGGGCTTAGTTGCAAACCCCGCCTTGACCAATATGATTGGCTTGTAGCAGTGTCGCACGTAGCTGTCGTCCAATCACATAACGCCCACACTGTGCGGTCATGCCCCTTATTAAAACAGGAGGCGGAGTTTAACATAATAGGGGTTTGGGAGCAGAACGACAGCGTTTGAGCAGAATAACGACGCTATTGCGACTGTAATTTTATTCGAACAGAAGGCAGGACCCTTCAAAATAAGGTAAAAAATACATTGACTCCTATCCTATGCATTGCATTTTCATATCGAACCTTAAATTGAAGAGTAATTTCGTATTTTTCTTGACCGGTTAGGCCCATTTGCTCTTACATCACCATCATCCTTCGCCGCGTGCGTGTTAATAATACTTTTTAAATGCATCGATCTAAATGCGTTAATGAACAGTAAAGTAAGTGCATTTTAATTTTAGCATTGCCATACAATATTAATATCGCGACCCGTCAAGAACACGAGATCGTCGACCGTACACCGTGTTCTCAAATCATCTGTTATCATTTACATGCTTATCTGTTTATTATCAAACATTAAGCTGGTTTTCCAGATTGTACTTAATGTATATTGTTTGCATGTTTAAAGCCAGAATGTTAATTAGGCCTACATAATGATACATTGACATAATTTGTATTTTTATAGACAAAATGAGATTATAAAACAATCTGCAGTTTACTTTGTCATTTGGAAGATATATGCTTAAGTTCACCACAGCTTATGTATGGTGGTTTATGACTTGCACTGTAATGCACTAACTTTCACCCATGATTTTTATCTCTTGAAGGCAGGCCCAGCCATGGGGAAGTCTCTGTTTTCTTTGCCAAAGCAAAAAGAGGACCAGGAGAAACTGAGTGAAAACACAGAGTCTCACAACGAGGAAGACAAACATGATGTGTCGCAGTTTCCGTATGTTGAATTCACAGGCAGAGACAGCGTCACCTGTCCTACTTGTCAAGGGACGGGGAGGATTCCTAGAGGTGAGAACCGATCCATCCATCTATCCATTTTAATACCACTCAATGTAATATGAACATATAATTGCAACTAGATGTTTAACATGAATAAACTTAGTGGTATCAATAAACCGTTTGAGTGAATCATCATTTGGACTTGTATAATCCTTAATTATGTGCACTTCCTATGTTGGACTTTCTCACAGACCAAGAAAACCAGCTAGTTGCTTTGATACCATACAGTGACCAGAGACTGAAGCCGAGACGAACGTAAGTTAATTTCAATATCCGATTCAAATCAGCATCGGATACTATATATTTTTATGACTGACTGTATATTTTTGTACTATTACAGGACATTGTACGTGTCTTTATCAGTCATTCTGTGTCTGCTACTGTCTGGTTTGGCTGTGTTCTTCTTGTTCCCTCGGACTATCGACGTCTCTTATGTTGGGGTGAAGTCAGCCTATGTCACTTTCAATCGAGAGCAGCGGATAATATATATAAATATCACGGTAATATCTACAGCAAACTATTTTAATTAGTATTTCAGACTTGTTAACCAATAATTACCAATAATATTTATTTGTGATTATATTGTTTGATCAGATGGGAATTTTGGCAAAGTCAGTTTTTTTTTGTTGCTGCCATGTTTTTTATTTAACTGTATTAAATGAGAGTATTTTTGGCTTTCTCAGAATACTCTGAACATCACCAACAATAACTACTACCCAATACACGTGGCCAACATCACAACACAGGTGCAGTTCTACAAGACTGTGATTGGAAAGTCGGTTGTCAGTAATGTCACCAGTATCACCCCCCTGGATATGCGTCAGGTACGTGTTAAGTTATTCAAATACATTTCATAAGAATAATTTTATATTCATAAATATATAAATAAATAGAATTATATTTTATAATGATTTATAAATATTATGTATAAATTAAACATTTTAAATTTATATATATTTTACATGTAATATTTGGCCTTTTATAGCTTTCATGTTTCATTCTAAAAATAATTTTGTGTGTATTCTCTGCACGATATTAACTTAATATTTGAATATTATTAAAACAAAAGTATTTTTTGCATTAAAAGTAACATTTGCTGCTCTAAAATATCTTTAGTAAAAGTGTATAACTGTACTAATCCATATGCTTATTCATAATTGTAATAATATTCGTTACTGTTGCAAGCCTCAATTTTTGTATTCATGGTGAATACTTGACATTTTTGTGTTGAAAATCACATGGCAGTTAAAACCTTTAAGATAACAGAAAGAAATGGTCTGTATCCTCCCAATACAGGCTGTATGATTTAGTCACATAACTTTGTCATCTCAGTTCTTCTCAGTATAACAATGGTTCTCAATATCAATGTTTTATTTTTAGGTTGATTACACTGTTCCCACCATCATAGCGAATGAGATGAACTACATATTGTGAGTATTTGTCAGCTGGGCCTTTCATTATAATAAAACCTTCATAAAATTGATTTTACTGATAGTGTTTTAGAATGTGTGTGATGATTGCCTGACTCTTTTACAGTGACTACTGTACCATGCCATCAATTAAAGTGCATAACATTGTGGTCATGATGCAGTAAGTATTCTTTAATAGAAAATCTGACTCCTTTTTAAGAATCATTGTTCAAAGAGTTAATGCAAATGAGCTTAATAATTAACCAAAATATTATATAATAAAGTAGTAGTATATATAATTGATTCTATGTTCTCTTCTCTCAGGTTGACTGTAACTGTCATTTACTTTGGCCACGCTGAGCAGGTGTCTCAGGAAATGTACCTGTACGTGGATTGCGGGTCAAACACCACGTCTTCTCACGGACACATGAGTGTGATACAGTGATGCCCCTCTGTATAAACCACAGTCCCTCATGTTCCCATGTGGTGAAACAAAAACCTGTTCTGAGTGTTACAAATGACAGAAGGTGAGGTCTGTAACGTAGAATGAACACGTCAGGAGTGATCAGCAAGTTTCAGCCAGAGCGCTGTAATGTCTTTCTACACCATCATTATTGATTCTTTAGCACAGCACTGAAGGTTTTGCTTAAATAGACAGAAGCACCTTAGTATATTTTGGGAGAAGGGATGACAGCAGCAGTATATTTTACAGAGATCTGCAAACACTCAAACCACTTTGACTGTGTTATAATTTTACTGTTTTCCTGTGTGTTTGTTTTGTAATGCTAAGCTGCAATTTGCATTAGATCATGATCATTTTTATTGGTTTTTTTTGGAGAGCAGGTAAACTTAAATCAACATGCAAGTTTTTAGAAGTTAATAAGAGTTCATTTTTCCAACTTTTAAGACCGCAATTACAAATATATATAATTATTTTATTTATTTATTTATTTTGTCAAAGTACAATTTAGAATGAATTATTAATAAATAAATTTTTTGGGGGAAAAAAAGAAGTAGGCTGTTCTGAGGCCAATTCAAATTTGAACATGAATCAGGTGTCATAAAAATATATTTAAATAAATATAAATTTACCTCGGTGGGAATACCATATTAATTTAAAAAAAGAAAAAGGGAATGAAAAAGAAGGAAGGTTGTCAATTTTGTATTATAAAAACAGACTTTTGTTGGTTGGTTCTTGAAACATTTCTTCTGTAACATTTTAGTCAAATTCGACTATCATTTTTCTTCTTTTTGGTGTTGATGTAGATCATTGATAACTTAGATGTTCCTCATTTACTTTAACCCCTTTACTTGTCTAGTTTTGTTGGAATGGCACTTTTACATCAAAACCTTTTTAAATGGTGTTTTATTTAAATGTTATTTTAGGGAAAAGATTTATCAATAAATTACATTTCTTCGATGAAATTTGTGTCCATATGGAGTTTGTTCTCAAAACATTTTATGAGCACTTATATATATATATATGCTATATATGCTATAACTCATGCTTTAAGTTAAACTGAAACTAAACCCATTAACAAAGGCGTATTTTGAAGAGAAAAATGTGGTTGTTGCAAAAATCCACAAGATGGCGCACACATGGTACTTCAATACAGGAATTTACAGAATGAGGTAAAACGCCACCGGGAAATTTGGATTAAAATAATATCTCCTAAAGGTTAGTAATGTTAATAATAAAAAAACTTTTCTTTTTGGGAACCCTTAATTATGGTGGGTGATAAAAATGGCCATTAAAAAGCCACTAATATCGGGTAAAACCTGAAGCAGTGGCTGTGGGACTAACGTTACATCTTATGGCGGGTAAATACAGTATCTTTCAGAAGTTACTTTGTAATAAGCTGAAATATTCAGGCAGAATTTTAACCTGTATGCGTTTGTTTTCTCAATGTGCTGTGCTTATGTGCACTGTTTACATTTTCTTCTGAAGGAAAAACGATTCTGCACATCTGTTAATGTCATTAAAGTTCCTACTCACTTCCTCTCATGTTCTAGAACAGCAGCTTCTTCTGGTTCCACTTTAATGGGCCTCTGAAACAAAGAGCATGTGATGTTTCCACATGCTTTGATTTACCATGAATAACCTTCAATTTCAGACAGATAGAGTTACAATATGCCCTGTCTTTGAGAGAACAGTCTGTAAGTTTGACATTTATCATATGGAGTGAATCTTGCCTCAACAAAGCATTTAACAATGATGTCTAAAAACAACAAATAACCAGTGATGCAAAATTCAATTTTAGTTCATACATGCATGCAACTGAGAGGGAAATACGTTTGCCATGGTCTGAAAACTGGGAGCTGGAATTTCATTGAGGAGGAGGGAAATTCTCAGGACATCTGCAGAATCCATTTCCTGGGATCAGCAAAGTGAATAAAATATATGAGAGAAGAATTCTTTTAAACTACATTAACATAGACATAAACAAAATGCAGCTGGACTTCATAAAACCTGCAGATAGTCACTAATTGCTATGCTATAAAGCAATTTTAATTGTCTATTTTCTTCTTTTTGCTGTTATTGTTCTCTTTTCTACAGCTGCTTCAAAATTTTGCCACACTTAATGAATAATTTGAGAATAAAGTGTATTGCGAAAGATTTTGAGTTTAGAATTTTGGATTTTATAACTTTATATTCATTGTGAAAATTTCATCTTTGCCAGCATATGAATATTACAAATTTTAAAATGTATTAAAATAGAAATCAGTCATTTTAAATGAGAAAAATATTACATAATATTACTGTTTATCTGATTTGTATTTTTTATCAAATAAATGCAGCCTTGCTAAGCATAAGAGACATCTTTCAAAGATCTTAAAAATTACATTTAGGTATGAAATATTATGGTAATTAGATAAATATTTTAGATATAATTATCAATGTGTGGCATATGAAAGCAAATGCTGAAAATGTTAATTTTATAATTTAAACAACTATATGTTTTGTAAATTATTTCAGTTGAAGAATAAGATTACACCATCTTTCTTTGAAATGGTGTAATTGGTGTCAGAATACCTTTTGGGACCACTTGTTGATGAAGTTTCTGACGTTTCTCACAAAAGACAGCCATAAACCACAGACAACCACACAAACTGCGCTTGTCTGTCTCCCAATCCTGTCTCACACATTCCTCAGTTAGTACTTTTCCAGCTGTGGCTCTCTGCAGTACCACGTCTGTCCAGTAGATGATCACAGTGCAGTAATCTGTCTTACATACATTCACCAGCGCTCTCAGTCCTTCTGGTTCCTTGTAAGAGTGTGGATATGAAAATGGCAGTGTTTTGCTGTACGTCCATGCACCTCTTGCTAGTGGCACTGGCTGCACTGGCTGGGATCTGTCTGGGAGGCTCCGACGGGCCCCGTGGAGTGGCTCTTCCTTTTGTCTTTGACCCCAAAGCGACGTGCGACCCACCTTGCAAACATGCCGGCATTTGCATCCGAAACAACAGCTGCTTCTGCTCAAGAGGATATGAGGGAGAAACCTGCCAATATGGTGATGTTTCAAGATACTTGTTCTGAATATATATATATACGTGTGGTTGTGTGTGTGTCAAACTTGAATTGGCAAAAACTCACATGTTTGCATGTTGATTTCAGCAAACTGTTATCCAAAGTGTAAAAACGGTGGAGAGTGCCTTCGACCTGGAAAATGCAGATGCCCTTCAGGGTTTGGAGGAAAATATTGTCACAGAGGTAACTGATAATTCATTTACCTTATGTTTATTGAAACTGTTTGCAAGTTGAACACTAAAAATTGAATAAACAAGGTCAAAAATAAGAGCAAAATCATTCTTGAATCTAGCACCACAGCTTTTAACTTCATGTGGATGTGCGTGTTTGTGTTTGTCAGTGGTTTGTGATGATGGCTGTTGGAACGGTGGTGAGTGTATTGCTGTGAATGGAGAAGCAAAATGCATCTGTCCCTCCAGCTGGACTGGCTCCAGATGCCAAGACGGTATGTTGATCCCATATTGTGTTATTTATATTTCACAAATCCATAATGCCAGCTGTTGCACTGAGACGGGAACAATCTGAAAAGGGGAAACACATTTCACCAGCCTCTCTCCACAATATGACAGTTGAAGAATAAATGATATCTATAAAGCATTTTCATGATATATAATTTTAATAATTGCGGCTAAAACGTGGCAAATGTTTATCATAAACAGAAGAATTATCATATATATGGTTCAGTTATTATTGGTCAGTCAGTGTTTCTGTTAAGGCAACAGACTTAAAAGGGATAGTTCACCCAAACATGAAAATTTGATGTTTATCTGCTGACAAAATAAACATCAAATTGTAATTTTTGGGTGAACTATCCTGTTAAGAACTCAAAAACTCACTAATATAGCATAACTTTTACATTTTGTTAGCATTTTGCGTTCGCAAATCAAATGACAACGCAGGCTGTGACATGTTAGCCAATGGGATTGCGTTTTTTTCATTAGTACCGCCCATTGCCGAGGCAAGTGTTTTCAGGAAAAGTGTATTAAATGTGAATATTTGGTTGAAACTTAAACAACTAAAACAACTGTTGCATTGGCAAGCAACTGATATAATCATAAATCCTAAAATAAAAAATAAAAATAAAGCAAAAATTAAAATGAATGAAAGCTCAATAGAAATATTAATTACAAACATAAAACATAAACATAAAACAAACATAAATACACTATAAAAGTATATAAATGCTAAAATTACACTTGCATAACCTAATGTAGTCTATATGATGCAGTGATATTACAGAATATTTTTGACTTTAATAAAACCAGTTCATTTAAATAATATTTAAAAGATTTGTCTAAACACTTTTTATATATAAGTTATACTTATAAACACATATGAATGTGTTTTTCAGTTATTTTTCATGAATTAATCATCGTTCGCATGTACACAGATGCTAGTGTGGTATCTGGGTCACATGTTGATCATTTGTCTCTGTTTCCGTAGCGATCTGTCCACAGGGATGCAGGAACGGGGGCAGCTGTGTGGCTCCTGGAATCTGCAGCTGTCCAGAGGGATGGATCGGTGGAGCCTGTCACACAGGTGCTTGACCACAAGACTCTTCAGATGGTCTACACGGACATTTTTATTGTGCAGTTACTATTAATACTTTATTTAAATGATAAGTGTGTAGAGTATACTCAGATTTTAAAACTAAAGCATTTACCTCTCTATGTTTGCAGCTGTGTGTAAAAAGCCGTGTCTGAATGGGGGGAAGTGTGTGTCTCCTAACACCTGTCGCTGTCGAGCTCCGTTCTCAGGCCCACAGTGTGAAGAGAGGAAGAAGCTGTACTGATGTCAGAACAATATGACATCTGACCTCAACAGTCCCTCAAATTGGTGCTAAAGTTACGTGTTTGTTTGTGGAACCCTAACTGAACTTGTGAGAAGTGTAATGTTTTCTATATTAACATTGTACATGACATTCTGACTTTTCTATTGTTACCTAGTGTTTAAGATAACTCTTTCATTTTCTTTATCATACAGTACAACTAAATAAATATAAATAAAAAAATGTTTAATCGAAATGATATGTGTGTGTGTGTGTGTGTTTGTGCATGAACTTGGTTTAAAAAAAAAAAACAAAAAGCAGAAATGGAATTCATTCCCATTTTTGTTTTCGACCACTTCCTTTTATTGGTAAATGACACCAACGTCCATCTATGACTTCAAATGTACTGAAATTTTTTTTGTATTTCTTCAAAAGCAATATATATAATACAACAGGAACATATTTTAATAATATAAAATGTGCACACTGTAGCACAACACAAAAAATTCAGAGCTGTGTGTGAGATGCAGACATATACCCACATACATGTTCTAATAAAAGTCTGTTATTTTCTAATAGAATAATAAAAGTTTCCCTCACTTACACACACCAACACACTCACACACACTATTCATTTTTTACAAAACGATAGAGTTCTTCAGTTTCAGATCTTCATCACCTTATCTGTAAATACAAAGTTTACAATCGGTTCATCTTTATGACCATAATTAAAGTCAAAATTGTATGAATGAAGATCATTTTAAAGATGAAATCAACAATAGCAATGTTTTTGAGTAATGCTTACTTTAGTACCACAGGAAGGTCCAGTGTAGCCTTGACGACAGTGACAGAAATTTGGAAACGCACATCTTCCTCCATTGAGGCACGTTTGCTTACAGATTGCTGTTAGTAAAATAAAATAAAATAAACACATAAAATGAAATTTATATTTAAACTAATATTCTAATATTTTTCAAACCAAAGATCAAATTATACCTTAACAGTAATAATATGAGCAATGTTATCTCAATACACTGACAAGACGTAAGAGAGCTTTTAGGATGGGTCAGGACTTACAAGTTTGGCACTGCAGACCCTCCCATCCAGCAGGACAGTGACATGTGTTCGGCCCCACACACTCTCCACCATTCTTACATTTCTGTAAACATGCCACTGAATATACACATTCAGGTTATGTTGCAAAGACAGGGCTTTGGTAAACCATAAAATGAAACTGGCACATATAGAACATACACTACAGTTTAAATGTTTAGGGTCACCTTTTGATCAGTGGTAGTAGTAGACAAAACAAAAAGTCAGTATTCACATTATTTTACTGTATTTTTGATCAAATAAATGCAGCCTTGGTGAGCATAAAAGGCTGTTTTTAATTTTGCTCTTACAGATGTTGCAGATCTCTCCTCTCCACCCAGATGGACAGGAACAGGTGTTTGGACCGACACACTTTCCGTTGTTCATGCACATGGGGTCACACACACCTAAAAGCATTGCATAAACATGGCCAAACAGATTATATGACAGAATGCATGCTCGCAGCACCAGAAAAGAAACCAATTCGATTCTTTATAAAATGACTTCAGTGATAGTGACACTCACTTTTCTGGCATCTCTTCCCAGTGTATCCTTCAGGACAGGAGCACACGTTGTTTCTCATGCACTGGCCTCTGTTTTTACATGGTGGGCTACAGAGAGCTACAAAAAAATGACACAAATAAATAATAATCACATTAATTTATTGCACAGCATTATTTACATGAAATAAATATAGGCTGTACCTATCTGACACTGTGAACCATAGAAGCCACTAGGACAAGCACAGATGTTTGGTTTTATACAAGTCCCTCCGTTTAAGCACAAAGGCTTACAGTCAGCTGAGAACGAAAACAACCAAGGAATTAATTCTAAGGGATAGCATACACAAAAATCTAAAGTCTGTCTTCATTTACTCACCCTTATATGGAAGGCTGTTTCTGCCACTGAATAAAAAATAAAAAAAGGTTATTGCTACATTTTATCTCCCAAATTGCAAGTTTACAACTCACAGTTCTGACTTTTTTCTCAAAATTGTGAGATATAATATCGAATTTTTGAGAAATAAACTCACAATTCTGAGATAATGTCAGAACTGCGTAATATAAAACTTGCAATTCTGAGAAATAAACTTAAAATTGAGAGATATTGCATGATGTAAACTCACAGTTGCAAGTTATAAAGTCAAAAGAAAAAAAAAAATATATATATATAAATAACTTTTTTATTCAGTGGCAGAAATGGGCTTCCATACCCTTATAATATTTCAAACCTGGATGACTTTTTTTCTTTGGTGTAACATAGAAGATATTTTGATGAATGTTGGTAACCATATAGTTTCAGTTCCCATTGACTTCCATTGCTTTCTTTGTCAATACAATGTAAGTCAATGGAAACTGAAACTGTTTGGTTACCAACATTCTTTAAAATATTTCCCCTTATTTTAGCCAGAAGATAGAAAGTCATAAAGGTTTGGAACATCATAAGAGTGAGTAAATGAACTTTAATAAACATGATTTAAAATAAAGACAAGTTTAATGTTTGGGTGAATTTTTTTTTACAGACATTTGTGATCAAATTTAAGAATGAAAAAGCGCACCTGAGTTACATGTTGGTCCATACCAGCCGGGTTTACACTTACAGACATCAGGCGACACACACTCGCCGCCATTTTCACAATGTCTGTTACACACCACTAAGAAAACACACAAAGACAATGGCACACAATCATTATGAACAAAATTCTTTGCATCTATAAATTTGGACATATCTGCTCACTAGTTTCACATCTTGGTCCCACGTAGCCGTAAGGGCAAGTGCAGTAATTTCTGGACAAACAGCGGCCACCGTGTTGACAAGGTGGATCACAGCTGGCTGAGAGACAAGATGTGTAAATTATATAATATCCTCTGAAACCCTCAAAACATGCATATTTTGTAAAGCTGTAAGGATAATAGTTATGCAGAGAGAGTTTACCTTCCTCACAGGTGGGCCCATTGTACCCTGCAGGACATTCACACACATTGGGCTTCACACACTTCCCTTTGTTCTTGCAGTCCGGTCGACACACAGCTGATGGAAGAAGACACAACTTGTGTGAGTCAATAAAAAAAAAAATCATAATTAAAATGAGTAAACAAATCTTGAAATGTATGCCAAGCTGATAAACTGACCGATGTGGCAGTTGTATCCAGTGTAACCCTCTTTACAGGTACAAGTGTTGGGCTGTGAGCACTCCATATTCTGACCACAAGGATAACGGCACAGGGCTGCAAACACAGGCAATGTTAAAAATAATCAATTTTATAAAATCATTATGTTAATAATATCGTAATATCAAGCTCACAAAAATACTTGTGCTAAAGTCAACAGAAAGCCAAGAAAATATTAGTGCTGTTAAACAATTAATCATGATTAGTTGCATCCAAAATAAAAGTTTTTGTTTACATAATGCATGTGTGTGTACTGTGTATATTTATTATGTATATATAAATATACACGCATACAGTTTATATTTTGAAAATATTTTGTATTTACATGTATATATTTATATTAATATAATTTATATTATATATAAATCTATTTAATTTATAAACAGCATTTTTTTAATTATGCACACGCATGTGTATTTATACACAAATAATAAATATACGCAGCACACACATACATTATGTAAACAAAAACATTTATTTTGGATGCGATTAATCGCAGTGAATCTTTTTAACAGCACTAGAAAATATATTTAGGGAAAAAAAGAGTCCTTAATTAAAATTTAGCATTTTGACACTATTTTAATGCAAAGTTAAGAATATTTCCCTTTTTATTTATAAAATATTAATAAAATAATAAAAGCATTAAATACATTCAAAATAAAAAAAAGGTTTACATAATATATGTGTCTTTGTATATTTATTGTGTATAAATAAATACACAAATGCATGTATATATTTTGAAAATATTTAGCCTACCCTATTCTATTCTAATTCTATTTATTTTTATTGCCTTTTATAAATTATTGGTTGTTTGTTTTTTTAAATATGACCCAGACATTCTTTTAATATATTTTCATGAGTATCAACTATATCAGTGTTTTTTATGCATCATAAGACAGCTCACGTTTGCAGGCAATTCCATTTCCTTTATAGCCGTGTGGACAGTTTCCACATCTGAAGGAGCCAGAGGAAGTGGCTTCACAAGATACCCCAGAGAAACACGGGGAGTCCGCACAGGTTCTGTTATCCTCAGTGTGTTCAGGGTTAAATTCTTCTTCATTCAGCTGCTCTCTACTTGAGCTTGCTTTTGCATTCGTGTTGATCTGGTCTAGGATGGTCTTTCTATCAGTAGATCCGGTCCACTTGTTCCTAGGAAGAGATCGTTCAGCTCCAATAGGATGTTCTGCTGCCTTCCTAGTGGATGATGGTGTGGCCAAAGAGGAAGTGACATGAGACAGCTTGTCACCCTCCCTTAATGGTGTCTGCCCTGCAAGACACTAAGGGTTAGAAGGTCGAGCCTAAAGACTATATACCCTGGTTTCTCTGTAATAATGTCACTCATAATGAAGAGAAGTAACTGACTGTTTGCGGTCCTCGATGAGCATGTTTGTCCATTGCCGCTGAGACCAGGAGGACACGGACCACAAATGTAACCAGCAGATGAGTATGTGCTCTCAAAGCACTGGACTCCAGGATAACAGGGCCGACTGGCACACGGGCTCTGCCCTTCAGAAGGTACAGTATGTACATATTTACAATCATCACACACTATGCTCTATTCATTTTAGAGGTAAAAAAACAAACATGTAATTCGTTTTTATTCCCACCTGGAAGAAGCTTGGGTTTGAAGGAGCTAAGGTTAACCTCACTTTTTAAAGTAATTCCATGACTGTCTTCATCAGTTTCAACCACTTTCTTCTCTATATTAAAAAAAAATTAAATAAAAAGAGATAAATTATCAATAATTATATGCCATATTGAGATGAAAAGTCAATACTATGACATAAAAGGTAAATTTTTGACTGCATTTGTCTTGACTTTTTATGTCATTATTATGGCTTTATGACAAAGCTGTTTTGTCATAATTAATTATTAATGTATTAGTCATTGCTTCAAATTAATATCATACATTATATATTGATTTATAACTGAGTCATAACTGTTGTAATGTCAATTTCAACTTGCTGTTTTATCTCATAATTTTGACTTTTTAGCTCATAATTATGACTTAGTATCTCAGAATTGCATCTTTTGTGTAAATTATAGTTTACCAAATGTTTGTTTGGCAATAATGGACTTCCACAGTCTTTCTGAATATTACAAGACAGTCCCAACATTATTTATTTTATGCAATATTAAAACAGGTGTAAATTACTAGTCTTGGGGCAATATTAGGTAATCATTACTTTCTAGCATTTACAAAATGGGGTCACCTGAGAAAAACTCAAGAATAGATTCAGTTCTATTCTAGATTTATAGCACACTGACCATAAAGCTAAAAGTATAAGATAGAAACGTACGGCTGCAGGTCATCCCATCTCCAGTGAGGTGGTCAGGACAGGGTCCACATAAGAATGAGCCCATCGTGTTTCTGCAAGACACACCTGGGTAACATGGAGCTGATAAGCATTCATCAATGTCCTCATCGCAGATTGCACCTTTAAAACACACCAGCAGGAGCCTCTCAAGATGTGTACAAGTAACAACATATTTTTTACAAAAAAAATTTAGGTGATCATATGGCTGACCTGTGAAGCCCTTTGGACAGTGGCAGGTGAAGGAGTTCAGTCCATCCATACATGTTCCAGAGAAGCATGGGTTTAACCTGCAGTCATCCACATCAACCTCACACCTGACCCCCTCCAGACCAGCAGGGCAAACACACAGGTATTCACCAGACCCCGGGGGGAAGTTGATGTTGGTCACACAGGAAGCTCCATTCTCACAGTCACATGGGTGAACTGACACCTGGGAAACATAACATGAAACCATATACATACTGTACCAAATATATATATATAGATTACCAAAATATGTGGAAATAAAGTTTCATTTAAAAATTTACCTGATGAAAGAGCATTGCATATGGTCATCTCAGCAGTGAGGAGCATTGTATCGTCAGTACAGGAGTACAGTTGAAAATTAATTACCTGTTTCCAGCTGCTCCCACGTTAAACATATAAAACATCATAATACACAACACATGTATATTTACAGTATCATTGATGTTTTTTTTGATAGCTGTAGTGCTGTTGGTGTGTATGTGGTTTGAGGCAAATAGAGTAAAATGTACTACAATATTTTTCTTAACTACTATGCAAAAATACCCTCTTGTACGTAACACACATATGCTGGAAACAGCATTTTTAATTCGCTGGCGACCGAAAAAACAATGTAGGATAAAAATCCTGGAATGTTTTTCTCAGAAAACAAAACAAAAAAAAACTTTCTTTGCCAATGAAGTAAGTCATGGACATCACGGATGACAAAGGGGTGAGTAACTTATCAGGACATATTTAATTTGTGTTTGTCATATAGTGTTGCTTTATTTGTTCACATTTTAAGTTCAAATTTAGATTATTACATAGAGACTCTTTTAATCCATTTAGAGCATTTTTTTAAATTAAAGTATTCCTAAATCTGTAAAAATGCTAAATGTGCAACAGTTTTTAACCACAATTTTTTTTTACTTTTTTTTAAAACTATGGTATAAACATGATTAATTTACTATGGTACAGGCCACCCAGGGGTTTAAGGTGAGTTGGAGCCCATCACAGTGGAGCTGACTGTCACCTACTTGAATATGCTTTATTTTGTTTTACTATTAAGTTCTTGTTTGTTATTTTGTAGTTACCTGTGAAAGTTTCGTAGTCCTTTATATTATCATTTTTTTGCTTTACCGCTTTACAATTTTTTGCCTTGAAACTCTGCTGTGGAACTTACAGTCCTACAGAACAGAAGTCTTTTTTTATATATTTGGTTAAATATAATCTTGTTACAACACTTTACATTATGCATTTATTTTATTTATTTTTTTGCAATGCATTTTTCTCTAATTCTGATCACAGGTGAAAACGGCATCAGAAGGGGAGGACTTTTCTGCTTCCTCATATTCTGCAGGGACGACTTTGCAAGTATTTGCAAAAGATCTACAGAAATCTGACTTTTGCCCACAGCTGAAAGGAAAAATTGACAGTATGACTATTAAAAAATGCATTTAGAACATGATTTGCTTGTGTGTTTGTTTTTACTGTTCTTTGTATAAGTGAATGTACTTTTTTTTCCTGCATTTTCGTTATATTCTTGGAAAAGTTTTGTTACAATTTAGTTAAATAATAAAAATAATGTAATACAGTTAATTGTTAACAACTTTGAAACATATCTATTGTAGCGTAACTTAAATTGTTTAATGTCACACTTACACCGTAACAACAGGGTATTTTTGCATAGTAGTTATGAAAATTTAAAATATGAAAACATCAATGATACAGTAAATATACATCTGTTGTGTATTATGTTATATTTATGTTTAACATGGGAGCAGCTGGAAACAGGTAATTAATTTTCAACTGTACGCCACTGTACTGACAATGCTGCTAACTGCTGAGATGAAACTGAGGTAAACTTTCAAATGGAAATTTCTAAACCAAATCATAGCAGAAATGTATAACATTATTCCACATATTTGGGTAATCTCCATGATCACTGAAACACTAGTACATGGTATAAATTGGTAAAATTGTATAAAGACTGGTGGTTTTTAACTAACTACTATACTACAGTTTACTATTTGTATCAGTAATGTAATAGATATGGTGTAAATACCCAGTAGGTAGTGTAAAAATATACTGCATCATATATTTTATTACAACATCATTTGGCACCCCCTTGTGGACAACAACGGAGACAAAATAACTGTACTTCCAGAAATCTATAGTATTCAGAATGAACTTTAATCAGGTGCATATTTGTGTAGAAGCAACATTGTACCAGATGGCCACTAGATCTCACCTTCACCAATGCACGTGTCTCTGCATTACAGTCATCAGTTACCACCAGTTCAAAGGTCACCGGTGTGGTGGACAGAGCTTTCCAGATGAGCAGGCCAGCTGGAGAGAGAACAACATCTCTGGGTCCTGACTTGAGCATGAAGAGAACCGCAGAGCCCTCCGGATCAGTAGATGAGAACTGATAGACGAAATCCTCCCCATAGAATGTCCTCAGATTGGACTGATCAGTGTGAAACACAGGTGGTTGGTTTTCTGTGATCAAACACAGAACATCGGAACAAGGATTTTAACCATAGAACATCAGTCAACTTAATGTACTTTGGAAAATACATATATTTACACTTACAGTTCATCATTTAGCAGACACTTTTATCCAAAGCGACTTACAAATGAGGACAATGGAAGCAATCAAAATCAACAAAAGAGCAATGATTCACAAGTGCTATAATAAGTCTCCGTTAGCTTAATGCAGTACACATAGCAAGATTTTTTTTAACTTATATAATAAATAAAAAGAAAACAGAATACAAAAAGATTAGAAAAGCTAGTTTTTTTTTTGGTTTTGTTTTTTTAAAGAAAACAAGCAGTAAATGAATAGAGTGCAACTTTAAAAGGGTAATAATAGATTATATATATATATATATATATATATATTATAAACTAACAATATTTATTGAGCTTTTAAGTTTGTGATGTATAACTGTTGCAACAGAGTGAAAATAACATATTAAACAGTAAAACTGTTTGTAAAAAATGAAACAGGACCAATTACTATGAAAACATATGTGTCTATAAAAAAAATATGACAAGGACCAGATTCAACAAGGAAGACTTTTCAAAATCCCCTGAAAATACATCATTGACCAGCACTCAAAACATTTATTTGAAATAAGACTGAACATACTCTCAGCAATGGACCAGCTGTACATGGAAAGATCCGGTCTGCATGTCAAACACGGGCTGCTCGGGCTGTGATCCCCCTCTCCATAACACAGACCATCAATATTACATGTTCTGTTCTGAGGAAATATTTAGGGAAAACTATTAAACTATGTGCGACAAATAACCCCTTTCCGATTTTTCATGGTTGCTTAAACCAACTGCATGCTCATCATAAAATTTCTTCTTGGATTTAACCATAGCGTGTGAGAGAGCCCCAGGTTCAGAAAACTGAACAATGCTAGCTTTGTTTGGCTGATCTTGACCTGAAATTATTTTGCGGTACATAATTACAAGGTTGAATGCTAAATTGTTTCCTGTGTTTAAGAGACCGTGTACACATGAATGATGAACAGTGCATGTGAACGCTTAAAAAAAGTGCACTGAATTTGTCACCGTATTATTAAAATGTAAAGAAACACCATTTAACCAAATTACAAACAGATCATGGTTAAGGTTTCTTTTTTCCTGTTGAGAAATGGTTTCAGATATTTAGCTGCAGGGGAAAACAGCAAATGCAGTCTTTCTACAGTGTCTTATTAAAACATTCTGGACATCTAAATCTAAAATATGAACTTTATTCATGAGATATATTTGTGATTAATGGGACTGGGACTTGACAATATAATCAAAAGCTTTGTATCAAGAGGGCGCTGCATCCTAACCCAAAACAGTGAATGAGAATGGATGAGACAAACCTTCAGTGAGCAGATAACCGAGGTGCTGACCGTACAAATCTGACATGTGCCATCAAAAAGAGTCAGTATCTTTGCATTGCTGAAGCTGTGCCCATCATTAGATACCTAGAAAATGAATAAACAGGTAATTTTCAACCAGTTTGTAAGTTATACTGCATACACTATAGTTTTACATTATAGTTTCGAGCTTAATCACTTTGATTTGCCAGCGTAAGACTGGTTGGTGAGCAGTGCTGGAGGATTGTGGATCATCCACAGGGAGCTGGCACTCTAATGAGGAAGAACTCTGGAAGGAGGCGGGCACCAATCGAGCATCATCCAAAGACCATTCACCATCTACTATCTATGCAGACAGAACAATATATATTTAAGCAACGTTTACATTTATGCCACATTCGATGCTTGTGTGGTTTGTTACCTTTTCCTTCACAACTTCACACTTGGGCTTGTAGGACTTTTTAAAGCCTTGACCAAGAACCCTAACAGAGGAACAGATGCCATAACGGACATCACACAGTCCTCCATTCTCCAATTCTGTGATCTCTGGAGTCTCATCTGCATCAGGAAAACAGATAAACTAAAAAACAGGCTAAAAACAAATGAAATGCAGGTCAAAATAATCTGCATCAACTTCAGTTCAATTCAAAATCATGCAGAACTAACCATTTTTATTTTTATTTTTTTCATTTATTTTTCATATATATATATATATATATATATATAAACAAAATGAGAAATTCTGTCTTGGGAATTAACCCAAATAAAACAAATTCAAGTTGAAGTACTAAAAGTACTTACTAAAGTACTACTTACTAAGAATTACTAAAATTAAACTTAAGTTAAAGCTAAATAAAACATAAAAACAACGTAAATAACAAACGTACTAAAACATAAAAAAGAAAAAAGAACTAATTTAAAATAATAATGAAATAATAATGAAAAGTACAATAAATACGAAAATAATCAATTTTGCAATGCTGTAAGTACAAATGTTCTGTGCCTCCTCTTAATTAATATGAGCTCATTTGCAAGCTGCATGCATAATAATTATATACGAAAAACGTTTTAAACTAATATTATGTGGAATATACAGTAGTCAACGTCTGAAGTGTATCAAAAAAGTTAATCAAAGTTGTTAATCAAAGAATGCATTTTGGTTTTAGGTTTTAGGACAATTTTGATGAAAGGATTTGATCCACTTCAAATGTTGACTACTTGACAACTTCAGTTATATCCATGCATATGCATATACAGACAGACTCACCAGACACCTGGCTACAATCATAAGAGCCAAATCCAGGGAAGCACGAGCAGCCCCACTCTGAGCACTGTCCGTTCCCGCTACACAAGCTCGGGCACCTCAGGGAGGCCAGAATGTCCTGGTTTTCCTTCCTCCTGCCAACATCCTCCACCACCCTCCTCTCACACTCATTCTCCAGGAGGGGCACAGTGGCTCCTATCCAGCTCTGATCATCCTTCAGTTGTTGGTCTAATACACACATTTCCAAGGCCTGCTCCAAAATCTGACCCAGGAGAACCCCACAACCCAACCCCACGGTGGAGTTCCTCAGGGTTCCCTCGCAGAGCCGAAGAGCCTCCGATTCTGTCAGGCCTGACTCAGTAGGCCAGGATGGTACCAGCGGTCCGGGTGAATTCGATGAAGAATGGTCCTCTGGGAAATTATACGTCAACTCCTCAAGTTGTGGAGATGATCTGGAGCTTCGGCTTGGGACACGTCTCTGAGTATGGGATCTCTGTGGGTTTACAACACGTCTTTGACCCTGGGATCTTTGGGGATTCATAACACGTCTCTGAATTTGGGATCTCTGAGTGTTCGTTCTGCTTCGCTGTGCCGGACGGTGTTGCGTCGTTCTGCGGGGAGGGAGGGATGTCTCTCTATGAAGCTGCGCAGACTTCATGTACTCAGCTGTTACGTCCAGTGTAGGGATGATGGAGGGAGACTGGACACGGGTAGAGGAAGAACACTTGGAGGGAACGGTGGACTGATGAGATGTTAGGGGTTTCTCTTGCTGACATTGGCAGTACTCAGGAAGACTGGAGCTCTCATAGGTGGGGATTTTGTCAAACAAGCTGCTACTGGGTGCCAACCTGGTGTTAACGAAGCATAATAATCTATATTAAGGAGGCATACACATAAATCAACACTACATTGGATAACAGACATTTTTCATATATCAATAGATATCAATAATAGAAGTCAATAATATTACAATTTTTACTGTATTTATGATCAAATGAATGAGGCCTTGGTGAGCATTAAAGGCTTTAAAAAAAAAATGCAAATAAATAAAAGTACAAATTTAATAGCACTGTTAAATGCAAATATTTTAATACTTTTAATATTACAAGGCCTACATTCACTTGTAGCTTTTAAAACTATTAACCAAGTTTTTTTATTTATTTATTTATTTTTACACAAAATAATACAGATTTATTGTTTGTTGGTCAATTATCATTATCAACCCCCAAGTACTAAGTATTAAACTACTGAACTAATTAAGCATGGTGAGTGTCACCTCCATGCATTGATAAAAGAAGTGCTGTCCTCCACAGTCTGTCCTCCCTCTTTGTGGTAGTCATTAATTGGCTTTCCATCGAAAGTTCCACACAGGCCTTCAGTGTGGCCTTGATCAGAGCCCGGGGCCCTTACAGTCAGGCTCATTCCCCAGTCAGCCACATCTGCACGCACAAATGCCCCGGACAAGAATGTAATCTGAACAAAAAAAGTTTACATTCATTATTTATACTTGCAACTCTAAATGCAACTCTAATATCTTGAACATGTTCTAGTTTTCATATTTTATCAGACTTTACAAGATCACAAAATGCATATTAATATATACTCAATATCACTCACAGTGACTTTGCGGCCTTGGTAGGACTCAGCGACACGGATTCCACTCTTTAGCAGGTCTCCGTTCTTCACAGAGAGTCGTGGCTTTGTCTCTCCCGCCAGTCCGTTACACATGTCATAAGAGACAACATAACCACCATCCCTGACCGCAAAGCCACACACACACGAGGTGGGATGGGAGGTCATGCCGGCACATTCCCACTGTCTCACATGCACCTCAAACGGCCAAGCAGTGCTCCGGTACATCACAAAGGTGCCTATCTGGTAATTATCATACCTCCTGTTAACAAACAAACAATATTATATGTGATTCTCACTGCATTTGCATTGAAAAGTGTTCACTGGTAATTCCACAGCAAAACATGGGTTTAATATATCAACTTTTATTATGTGACTACATTTTGATTGTAGAGCTATTACCTGCCATCAAATGTTATGATGTGGGGGTCCGTAAAAGTGTAACAGTAAGCAGATGGAATGTCCTTTACTAGAATCTAAGAGGAAGAACACAAGAACATCCTTATATGTGTATATATACTGTATACTCTTTCCTCTCTTAGGTGAATGGTTGCCAGTTATCACAAAAAGAGCAAAACATGCCCCTTGAAAACGCAATATAATTACCAGATAACACTATAACTAATATTAGTAGTAGCCTATCTTAAAAAATTAAAAAGAAGTAAATGTAATTTATTGTGAATATTACAATATAAAATATTTAGGTATGATTGTTTGAACCTTTTTTAAAGCTTAATTTCACCTACATGTTGCACTTCATTTGGGGGCAATGTATGAGTTAAGTCCGTTTACTTTAAGTAATTTACCAAATAAAGGAAAAAGAAAAATCAAACAAGGTTATTGAATTTACATATATATATATATATATATATATGTGAAATATTCATGTATTAAGTTTTATATTTTTTATACATAATATATTGTTTTATTTCCTGCTCGCACTTTCATTTTTAACAATTTTGTTGCCTTCATACTAATTTTTATTTTCTATTATTATGACAATAATTTTGAATTATTTGTTTTAGTTTATTTAGTTTAATACTTAACTTTTAATAAACATTTTTTTTTGTTAACATTTATTGCAAATAACAAAAAATGATTTTTTGTGATTTTATTTTTAGGTAGCCATAATAACCCTGGCTTACAATACAGTATTTTCATGAACCATATGGTTAACTACTGTATATATAATCTAAGTTGGCCCACCTGCACACTTTGAGGCGTGTAGCCGTTCCACAGGAAGTTAGTGCTGATTATGGGTTTGATGCGTATTTCTGTGCTTCTGTCTTCATCCTTCCACATATCAGTAACTGCACTGTAGTGTACAGATGCCTGACTGCAGACTCCATTATCACATGGGGTTTGAGACAGCTCCACCTCACAGGAGGACAGGACTAAATCAACACCCAGGTCCTTCTCATCTGCCATTGATGACAAATCTTCAACATTTTAGTATGTAAAAAAATAATATTTACTATTTGCAGTTTTTCAAAGCACTGAGGGACATTTATTTAAAAAAAAAAAAAATATTACAAGTTTAAGTAAAAATGTGAATTTCGCATAACCTATATCCCAAAATAGGATTTTGTTTTTCTCATTACTGTATTCAAACAAATAATGTAGTGAAAAAAATATTGTAATATTTGCACATACAATTAATGAGAAAAAGATTCCGATGGTCTAAAACTATTATTTATATTCTTTATAATATTTTTTTCAACTCCACCTTGATTACTAGTCGTAAAATGCAAAGGCAAAGTGCATCTCTCTGAGGAACATGGTAAAGGTACTGTGCTCTCTACTTTGAGTTCATACTCTCTCCCATCTTCTGAAATAGAGACAGCTTGTGGTTTCATCTGGAAAATACACAAATATGATAAGTCTAGTGGAAAACATATCTTTTATGCAACATATCCTTGAAAACTAAGACATACTTGGATCCCTGCATAAAACTCTTCACTCTCCACAGGAAAGCTTTGCATATTGGGAGACTCCAGAAAAAAACTAGTGCAACTGCAATAGATCTGATACACAAAATATATTGGTTAAGGTTAATATATATGAATTTGAATGAATGTGAATACTGAATATAAAGTGGGTACTCTGTCTCCCAGTCGCAGGTTAATTCCATCCAGCTCAATGAAAGCAAAGGTCTCTATTGTAGTGTCTCTCCTGAGCTCTTCTCTGGTGCCCTCAGGTGAGAGTCGCCACCATGTCACCACATATCCCAGAGAGCTGTTCCCACTACTGTCAGCAAATGAACACTTCAGGAACACACTGCTGCCGGAGAGCTCAGCAACAATCAGAGGTACTGACGAAGAGGGCAGCTGTAGTTCTGAGGGAGAATACAAATAAAATACCTTAAATATCTTAATTACAGGAATATATTTTTTTATTTATATATTTATTTAGATAACATTAAAGCCATTTTGTATGAAACAGACGAGGGTATCAGATTTTGGAAATGTTTAATGGTGCCTTTTTGGATTTAGTGACTGTTAGTGGCTGTATATCTGTAGCTGTTCGCATCAGACCAAAATGCTAATGGCATTCTATAGAAAATGTTTTATGCCACTCCAGCTTTAAAACAACAAACGAATGACCCAAGACCTAGTCTAAATTTCAGGCTAAACTCTTAATCATCAATGAAAACTTCAGTTGTAAGAGATGTAAGTGAGAGACCAGCATGTGCAGGTTAGGTATGCTTTGAAGCATACAGTACCTGCTGGTTTGAGCTGGTCCTTAGCTGGTCATGAGCTGGTTTATGCTGGTCCTGGTCAGGACCAACTTAGTACCAGCACATGATCAGCTTATACCAACTCATGACCAGCACTCAACCAGCTCATGGCCAGCACTCGAACAGCTTAAAACAGCTCATGACCAGCACTCGACCAGCATTTGAACAGCTTAAACCAGCTCATCACCAGCCCTTGAACAGTTTAAACCAGAACATGACCAGATAAGAACCAGCTTAAACCAACTCATGACCAGCACTCGAACAACTTAAACTAGCTTATGACCAGCTAAGGTCCAGCTTAAACCCACTTATGACCAGCGTTTGGACAGCTGAAACCAGCTCAACACCAGCGCTCGACCAGCTTAAACCAGCTCATGACCAGCACTCGACCAGCTCAAACCAGCTCATGGCCAGCTTAAACAAACTCATGACCAGCACTCGAACAGCTTAAACCAGTTTATGACCAGCTATGGTCCAGCTTAAACCAGCTCCTCACCAGTACTCGACCAGCATTCAAACAGCTTAAACCAGCTCATGACCAGCCCTTGAACAGTTTAAACCAGAACATGACCAGCTAAGAACCAGCTTAAACCAACTCATGACCAGCACTCGAACAACTTAAACCAGCTTATAACCAGCTAAGGTCCAGCTAAAACCCAATTATGACCAGCCCTTGAACAGTTTAAACCAGAACATGACCAGCTAAGAACCAGCTTAAGCCAGCTAAGGATCAGCTTAAACCAGCTCATGACCAGCACTCGAACAGCTTAAACCAGCACATGACCAGCACTCGACCAGCATTCGAACAGCTTAAACCAGCTCATCACCAGCCCTTGAACAGTCTAAACCAGAACATGACCAGATAAGAACCAGCTTAAACCAACTCATGACCAGCACTCGAACAACTTAAACTAGCTTATGACCAGCTAAGGTCCAGCTTAAACCCACTTATGACCAGCGTTTGGACAGCTGAAACCAGCTCAACACCAGCGCTCGACCAGCTTAAACCAGCTCATGACCAGCACTCGACCAGCTCAAACCAGCTCATGGCCAGCTTAAACAAACTCATGACCAGCACTCGAACAGCTTAAACCAGTTTATGACCAGCTATGGTCCAGCTTAAACCAGCTCCTCACCAGTACTCGACCAGCATTCAAACAGCTTAAACCAGCTCATGACCAGCCCTTGAACAGTTTAAACCAGAACATGACCAGCTAAGAACCAGCTTAAACCAACTCATGACCAGCACTCGAACAACTTAAACCAGCTTATAACCAGCTAAGGTCCAGCTTAAACCCACTCATGACCAGCGCTCGAACAGCTGAAACCAGCTCAACACCAGCGCTCGACCAGCTTAAACCAGCTCTTGACCAGCTAAGGATCAGCTTAAACCAGCTCATGACCAGCCCTTGAACAGTTTAAACCAGAACATGACCAGCTAAGAACCAGCTTAAGCCAGCTAAGGACCAGCTCAAACCAGCAGCCATGCTTCAAAACATAACTAACTAGCATATGCTGCTTTTTTTCAACAGGTCTTCTAGGTTGCCTTCTAAGAGAAGGATCACTTGTGACATACAAAAACAACATCAAAAATACATTCATTTCTGCTAGATTCATTAGCAGGAAAAGATGGGGACAGAAACATTCCATATGACTGCCAACTCTAAATTGTTCTGATGTATTCATGAAAAGAGGACTCTAAACCTTTCAGATACGTTCAGTTCATTTTACTGTAATTTAAAATGCACTGATATGGCAAACACTGGAATATCATTTGGGGAGTCAGCATTAATGTGTTAAATTAGTTTGTTTACATTATATTTTGTATAAAAATTACCTAGAAAAATGTATACAATAAATCAGTAATCTTTTATTATTATTATAATCTATAAAAAATATATATTATATTTTTGAAGATGCATATTGGTAGACAGGTCTGGATTACCACTGCAAGTTCCATCGCTATTCCTTTGTCTTCCATCACAGCTGGTCTGATTGGAGTCAGACATCTCTGTGAATATAATAAAAATTCATGAGGTATCTTTCTGAACCCTATTGCTTTTTAAACACTACCAAACTGTCAATTTCTGGATAATATTTCATGCATAATACAGAACCAAAGGATAATTATACTAACAAAGAGAATCTCACAATTTCAGACACTCATTGAGGTTCCTTGACTTGCCTTCAGCGCAATATCCCATGCATCCTTGCGTTGGTTGGAGTAAGTACACATAAAAGTCCCCGCAATTGCGAACGGTGATGGGCAGGCGAAAAAGACAGCAGTCTTTACTAGAGCTTCCGAGGAACTGCCAGGTCGCGCAGGCTGTCATCTGCTTCACCTCTAGAGGGCGAGGGAGAGTCTCTCCTCCGGGCAGAGAGAGCCACACTGGGGCTTGTGTTCCACACTGATTCACCTGTCCGGGTTACGGTCATACAGAAACATGGGTCATTAAGTCGTAACATAAAGGAGACATTGTTCAGCATGCTGGACCGATTTCACAGATGCACTGTACTGTACCTCCACACATTTGGTGGGCATACGAGCCGGCTTATCAAAGATCTGGAACTGATACCATCCGGGAGAGAGTGAATGATCACAAACGAGCTCCTGCAGGGCAGACTGGAGCAGCTGCTGGGAGCTGAACCTGGTGCTTCGGTACGGGCTGTGAAGAACAGTGTAACCTCCACGACTGCATTCAGGGATTTCCACTACAAAAATACACACAATCACACACAAAATAAAAATTGCCAGTGCACCGAGACAATAAAATTAAATGAATGAGAAAAAAAATGATTTTCAATTAAAAACATATTCAGAAAACAACTCAAAGTCTGGGGTTGGAATTATTTTATTTATTTATTTAGTTTCTTATGCTAAACATGTATTTTACTAAAAAAATACTGTTTTTTTTAAAAAAAATAACACCTTTTTATCTATTTCAAAATGTAATTTATTTCTGTGATGTCATAGCTAAATTTTCCTTCAAATCATTCTAATTTATGGATTTGGCCCTCAAGGAACATGTCTTATTATATTATCTATGTTGATTTGTAATTCTTTGATTAATAGAAATGTCAAAGGTTTTAAAGAGAGTACAACTTTTAAGATTTTTTAAATCTTACTGACTTTTAATGATAAAATAAGTTTTGCCCACTTTTTGTCACAAAATGAATTATATTGGAAAAATCTAATCTAATTCAAAAAAAACATCAAACCAAATGGCATCTGCAAATTAAAGACTTTCTCAGAACCAGTGTCAATTTTAAAGCAAACACCTCTTGTCACTTGTAAAAGGAATGACATCTCCTTAGCAGGAACAAACAATGAATTTGAGAGTAATTTAAGCTTTTAATGGCCTCAGCCCAGTGATGGCTACCAGGCCAATGATGAGATAAACTATATGGTTTATTAATCATAAAATAAAAATTAGGCTACTCATTGCTCTCAGAAACCGTTGCCAAATAACCTACGTAAATAATATAGCTTAGTTCATGGCAGAATGTGTATCGATCGACTTACCTTTCTGACAACTGACAGTACTGTTAAAAATAATGAATATAAAAGCGATGAAATAGTCCACACAGATGTTTAGACGCATTTCCGTCTCTTTAGAAAACCTCTCAGAGCGTGTCCAAAGCAATAACACACTCCAGACTAATCCCGACCGATAAGTCGCGAAATGAAAGCTGGTAAAAAGAATATTTGTTATGTCTTCAGCTCTCTTTGAGGAGAACAGCGAGTGTTTCTTGGGCTCCTGTCCAGACCACACACACCTCCTCCCGCTGGAGCATCTCGAGCTAACTGAAGTTTTCGCTTAATATTTCACACATACTCTGCATATTGTAATCCTATCCTCTTCAGTTAAATCTACTAATAAAAAGTTTATTGTAGTGTGATGATATGATGAATGTGAATTTGTAGACAACGTCCCTAACTGTGGCATTCTCTCCACAACTAGCCTACGAATCATTTTAGCACGAATACAACGAATTAATAGCAACCTGTTTATATGAGATGTGATATTTGTTTATATTCATTTATTAGACTACATATTTAAATACGTATGTATTTTCAACCAAGCTTTATAATAGACTAATGAAAAACATTAATTATAATTTTTGAAATTAGACGTAGACAAGGGAGGTATGACTTAAGGGCTATAAAAACGTTCAAAATATGATAACCAATATGATAGAAAATTTTAAATGTAGTGCATATATGTAATTTTAGTTTGTTGTTAGTAAAGCGGTTTCACAAGAGTTTTCCAGAGGGCTAGAAATGCCCACAGATGAAAAAACACCCAATAACAATTAATTTTACTGTCCCATGATTTGCAGAATTCACCTTCTTTCCAATCTGAATGGAGAACCAGATGGTAATATTGTCTAGTCTACGTTTTGTTTTGGGTTTTTTTCAAGAAAACATGGCTGTTTTTCTCTTCTCGTGTCTTATCAATGGTGTTATGACGGGAATATCCATCATGTACACAGTATTTAATATAGTAAATATTACTGCTGCTGATAGTTGAATTATAAGGGCAAGCTACCAAAAAATTCACAAGTTATGGATGTGCTTATGTTGATCAACAGCTTTCTAATTAAACCCTGACCTTACTAAGCATTTAAAAAAAGAATTATTCTTCACTGACTGTCCATAGCTGGGCTGCTTATATCAACATAATGATAATCAGCCAAAGTTCTGCTGTGAGAAAGTTAAACACAATCTGTTGTGTGATGCCTGCGAGACTTTGTGAAGGAATCGCATAACCAGAGGCCATCTGTTAAACTGTTTTTATCAAGGGCGTGCCACTCCTTCTCAAAGAAGATGTGAATAACATTCACGGGATGAAGATTGAGCACTGGCATAACACCATATGTTTCTGTATGAGAGGTGTTGACGGTTTGTACGAAATAATTCAATTCTACCTCCAAACTGTATATTTTTACTGAATGGTACTCATTAGATGGAACAAAACCACAACATATTCCCAGTGTTTTTACTTTGATACGGATAAAAGGGGTTAATGCAGTAAAATAGCTGTGACACCTAATGAGGAAAGCAGATGTTAAACAGTCATCAGTGGCAAGACTTTTCCATGATCTAAAGGTGTGATTAGCAATCAATATAACACAAAGTCTAGATGCTGCAAATGCATAAAAAAGAACTAAAGTGTTGAAAACAGGAAAGTAAATGATTTAAAGGAATAGTTCACCCAAAAAATGAGAATTCAGGTTGTTTTAAACCTGTATGCTGTTATTTTGAAGGTAATAAAGAGTACCATAAATTTAAGTAAGTACACTTAAAATAAAAGAGTCAACAGAAAACAGCGAGATCAGCTAACGTGATCTACTGAGGATTTTGTAAACAGAGCGTAAACCTTTTTTTTTTTTTGGTATATGACAGAACTAGAAGTGTGAATTGTAAACTTTTACAAGGGTTCTCTTGCACTTTTCCATTGTTCAGCATGTTCTTGTTGTACCTCCAATCGGCTGTTTAAAGGGTTGACCAACCTGTCTGTCCTTCCAGTTGGACATCTGACAATGTGCAACGGACAGTTTGTGTTAAGAGCTTTTGCTCTCTTAAAACACGACCCCATAAATCCCAGCTGTGACCTCTGACCTACTGGTTCAGCCACTTACAGTCTTGAGTTTGCTTCTGTCAGCTTTTTTCTTCTGGTGCAGAAATTTCATGTGAAGTTTATAGAGTGTGTAGTCAAAATTATAGTCAAGGTCTTCACTCTAATGCTTGGAGGCTTTTTATTATTATAAGTGCTTAATCTTTCAGAAACCTTTTTCTGGTCTGTTAGTGAAATTATATATGCTCGTGATGTATATACAGTATGTTAGCTCTTTCTGTTTTCTTAATCTATTCCAATCCCCAACCTTGATCTTAAGATGCAAAAGATATAAAAATGACAAATTATTGCTTTCCTGGTGACTCCTGCCTTTCTTAGTGAACATTATAGGCTACAAAAGTATGCTTTATCTCGATTAGTTATTGCTTTAGCGTTCTTTAAATTATGTGATATCAAGGTTTTGTAGATATTTAAGAGGATTAGACTTGATCTGTTACAAACAGAAATCGAGAGAGTTGGTCACTTTTAATGAGTTGTTTGCTGACCTCTGGTGGTTTTTATTTGAAAGTACAATTTGAACTTTTGTATCAACTTGGAAAACAAAAAAACAACTTTCAAAATTGTTTAAACAGGAACAGTTTCATTCAGAAAGCCAAAATAAGCATGAAAGAAATAAAATATGAACATATCCTATTTGTTGCATATGCTAAAAGTATTAGAAAGAATAAATAGCCTATAACCTGCCATTTGTCCCCCACATACATTAATATGGTGAGGATTATTTGTAATTAAGTCATTTATAACTGAATATATGTGTGAAGGTAGGTATTTCTTGATGTAAAATGCTCCACAAAGTCCTTCATACTGACATTAATTCATAGTTTGATGGTTGCTAAGACGTCTCTTTGTTTCCTCAACAATGTCCCCACTGTGCTCTGTCCAAAGAGTCTCTGAATGAGAACTTGAAACTCTTGCTGCCTGGCAACCTTGTTGTATCCATTGCTCCATGCTGAGCTGGCTTAATTTTTTTAATTTTTTTTAAATCAAACACAAGAATTTGAACTCTTTACTGTCTACTTTGTCACGTCTGAATGACAGCCACTCTGCTGTAAGACAGGTAAGCTATTTTAAGTGATTTTAGAAAATCTTTCCTTTGAAATGTACTGTTAAGCTGATAGAAATAGGGTTTGCTCTATTTATTAATTCATTAATTCATGTTTTGTCTTATTATTAAAATAATGCAATTTAATTACAGTTCTGTCACCTAAAGCTTGCTCCTTTTGCATGTGGTATATATATATATAGATGCTTCATTAAGCTGAAATGAAATTTATGAGGTTGCTAATGAAAAGATTATGTACAGTTATTACTGATAAAAATGTTGTAGTGACAATTTTCACTCAGAAATTGCTATTCAATTGCTGTATGATATTTTATTAAAATAAGTACAAATAATTAAAAGTGCATTGAATTAAAAGTGAAATTTTGAAGTAGAAATGCTATTTTCTTGCATTTTGTACTCTTTGTAACTTGTGTATGTTTTGGTCTCAGAATATTGCTCTGAGCATAAAGATGTGGCTGATTCACAATGAATCTTCCTGAGCCTTTGGAAACTCCCATGTCTGTTGACCACAGAAGAAAGCTGCTCTTTTCCGTGAGTCAGAACCTGATCTCAAGCAGGAGTTGTGGACTCATCCCACCACACCCAGTAGTTCCCGTTGATCCATGGAACATAAAAGCCCCCGACTTCACCCCTAAACTGTACAGATCTTCGGGTTTGCCAAGGATCAAGAGCAAAAGCATTCACCTGGTGAAATCGAACAATAGTGTGGAAGGAAAATCTTTTATTTTGGAAAAAATGAATGATGTTACTCCTTCAACATTGCCTGGACTTGAGCAAAAGGGAAGTAAAGCACGACCATTTATCACATTCTACAAACCACCAGACTCCCTAGAGTCAAAACTGCTGTTTGTGAGAGCAGGAATGTATCCAATGTTGTCGTACAAAGATCCAAAACCTCACAACTTCAGACCTGTAAGTTTCTACTAAGATTATGGCTCACTTTATCTGCATTGCACTACATCAACACTAGATGACAGTCTTTAAAAGACATTTAAACACTCCTCAATTCAAATGCAGTGTGCTGTGGGAATGCCGGAAATGGTGACTTCTTTAGAAAAGGATCCTGGCTGCTTGATCCTAAAGTCTCAGTGCCTAAAAGCAGGTAAAATTACTTGTATTAAGAGATCATGTCTGAACACAGAGAGAAATATGAATAGTTTTTCAACATTGGTATAAATTGTGCATTGCCCTTGTTTTCCCACTGTAATCAATATTGTAGTCCTTATCTAACAGTAATAAAATCGTTTATGTAGAGCAAAGGTCAGATACCTTGTGGCTTTGAATCCATGCAGTATTACTGATAAAGCTTTGCAGTTTATTTCAATGTCTCCACAGTCAGTGACAGCCATCCTGACCCGAACCCTTCTCACAGAGACACGGTGAACAAAATAGACACTTTTAAACCAGCAGAGCTTAAATGGGACCCAAGGCTCATACTACCAAAGACGCCATGGCCTCCAAAATCTGCGTCTTACACAGTGAGCATGAAGAGAACAATCATCTGTATCTTCTACCTATCTAAACAGACAGTTTATTCACCTTGGAAACATTATGCTTCCTGTATTATAGAGACATCGCTGTAGAAGAGGAGTATATAGTGCCTTAATGGACCGGGTTGAAGAAAAGCTGACCAACTCCTGGAGGAAATGAATCTGTTTTAAGAAAAAAGAAAGATTTTGTGTTGTGGTGTGCAGATAAAGCTACTGTAGTTTAAACATCAGTTTTCTGCCTTGTCTAGTGAGTCCTGCTGTTTTAATGGAGAAACCCACATTATTATACTTTTTTTTTCTTTTGTTGTCGTCGTTTATAGCTCTCTTTTTTATATATAGATAGCTAGATAGATGTTTTTTTTGTATTGCATGCGCAAAATTAATGATAGCACTGCAATAAAATAAATACTTAAATATGCTACTTTTCAAACAAAATGTTGGAATGAATTACATTTTTTAAAAAATACATTCATAGAGAAAATTAAGCTTAAAAGAGCAAACAATTGCAGCAATTTTGTAGCGTTCTTATTTTGTATCTATTTGCATTCATTATGGACGCATGACCTCCGTTGACCAATCATTTTAAAGGTAAACAAATGAGCTGCGGCGTGTGTGCGCGTGCAGACGCGCTGGGTCAGTCAGTAGCACGCAGAGCAGAGCGTCAATGAATGACGCGTTCTAGCGAAGTATGAAGTCTGAACGGTGAGTTAACCGAACCACTGTGGTAAGAGTTTAGTTTTAAACATTTTAACTAACAATAAGGGATATAGCCTCCTCTTTATCTTTGGTAAAAGCACGTTTTGTCAGCGCGTCATGATTTATTCCTGTTGGCTCAAAGCGAAACTGCGGTTCATGCGCTTTAAACGTCCACAGATTTTCTCTAGAGCTGCTTGTCACATCGATTGACTTTATCATTTCGTCATATGCAGATATTGTTACTGTTAAGGCTGGAGAAATAGGATGTCTAGATGAAGTTTGGGTTAATTCAGAAAAGTTTCGATTCGACAGGTGGACGCGAGTGCCTTCCAGAGAAAAGCCCTCCCGGCGTCATCAGAACTCTCTTATCGCGCTCGCTTTTATTGTTAGACCACCCTGTTTATCTGTTCCTAGGAAATATTGCACCATTGAGATATGCTTCATTTCTGAGCGGTTTGTTCCTGTGGGTGTACAGACTCGAATTCGTATTAATATTATTATTAATATATTCCTATGTACTCTTTCTAAAAATGTTTAGTTGGGGTGAATGCCACATTTTATTTATGGACTGTGCGCAATTTTGGAGTTATATTTTGAGTTTGTAATGTTTCTGTATTCTCCAAAAAGTACTGTAAATATCTAGAAATAATATTTAATGTACACATTTACCTTACTTTTAGACAGATTGAGACAAGGTTTAAATATGTTATTTAAATGTCTTTATTTTGCAATGAAAAATGGTAAACGTCAGAATCTGGTTACTACTGGAAAGCCATATCATATGAGCTTTATGTGGTCAGGTTGGTTTTTGGAACATTGTAGCTGGTTATTTAGGGGTGTAAACTAGTGGTTTTCCAGCTCTAACCTGCTTGATCAAGATATGTCTTGTTAGTCTCGGCCCCAACAGCTGTAGTCCATCTACTAGATCGATGATAAACTTAAAAGCTGTAACTATTGTATGATATGGTCTATGCCATTATAGTTCATACCAGTATGTTTAACAATCATAATCTATCATATAAGTTATATTAATAATAAAATAACCCACTTTATTAAAGTATCATTTTGAAAATTAAGTTTTTTAACAGGCCCTCACAAATAATGATTTTTTTTTTTTTTTTTTGCAGCCATGCAAATTGTATTAGATCTTTAAAAAGCCATTGTAAAAACACCATATGCCTGTTTGTGAACTTTTAGGCAATCAATGGATGTGCATCTGGGGTTTTGGACCTATGGAACATCATCCTAAATATTTTTCTCATACTCCTGAGGGAAATGGGGAACGGAATATCAGAGCAACCCAACTTTCTCTCCAGTCTCCCGTTCTGTAATTCTCTTCACATCGCTATTCTGGGTCTGGACTTTGCAGGCAAAACGACGGTCCTGTACCGTCTGCAGTTCAATGAGTTTGTCAACACTGTCCCCACCAAAGGTTTCAATGCAGAGAAAGTCAAAGTGGCTGTTGGGGACTCACAAACAGTGACGTTTCACTTTTGGGACGTCGGCGGCCAGGAGAAACTGCGCCCTCTTTGGAAGTCCTACACACGGGGCACGGATGGCATCGTGTTTGTTGTGGACTCTCTGGACACAGAGAGAATGGAAGAGGCGAAGACGGAGCTTTACAAAATCGCCCGCTCCTCTGAAAATCAAGGAGTTCCAGTGTTGATTATTGCTAACAAGCAGGACTTGAGACAGGCTCTGTCACTGTCACAGATAGAGACCATGCTGGCTCTCAATGAACTGGGACCCTCTACGCCATGGCACCTGCAGCCCACCTGCGCCATCATTGGTGACGGTCTCAAAGAGGGACTCGCAAAACTTCATGACATGATCCTAAAACGAAGAAAGATGCTCAAACTGCAAAAAAAGAAAAGATAGACCGTAAATGTATTATATAAAAGAAGGAAAAATGGACAATGCAAGCTGATAGTTGCAAACCTTTATTTTTATGTGCCCAGAGTTGGTTAGATCCAACAAGCACTTTAGTTGTTTACTTTCTCATTGTTTACTTTTCTGGTTGTTTACTATCTGTCATAGATTTAGAAATAAATAAACTTTAATATAATTTTCACACTAAAAGGTGATTCTTGTTGGAGGTTTTATTTAGATTGTTTATTTGCAATAAAACGGCTTGTTTATTCTAAATTGTCCCATCATGTAATAGAGTACTTTAACACATAGGTCTGCCAAATTATGTCATTTTAGGGCCAGGTATTTTTCCTTGGACTATCATATTAAAGAAATAGCTCACCCAACAATGAAAAATCTGTCAATGAAAACCTGTTTACATTATTTTATGTTCATGCTGTTCCCCGAATAATAACTTATAAATTTCTTACACAAAGCTATTCTATAAAGCACAATATCAGTATCATGTCAGTTATATCAGTCAAGTATTTTTAGCTTGTAGTGATATTTGATATTTAATTGTGCATGCTCTTTAGATTTATATTTACATTATAATCGCAGTCATTTAATGCTCACTTCAAGTTCAACTTTAAAAACTCTAAAAATGTAATAACTGTTAAATGTAATAGGAATATCCATCTGTTAGAAAACATAATGTACAGCACACGTTAAATGGATTGCTGTTGTGATATGATACTTTTGATGGTGCTTTGTGTCACTTTTCTAGGTTTCATTTCTTTCACACTAAGTCATACAAGGAAAATATTTTATCATTTATTTTTGGGTGAACTATCCCTTTAAAAACAGTAGGCTACTTGGAGCCTTGTACCACCACATTCTTCTTTGGTTCAGTAATACTAAGGTGAGAATAAGAAGGAAATGCCTCTGCATCGTACATTACAAAACCTTAGGCCCCTCTGTCTGTTGTTATCAGATTAGAAATGACCCTTCACCTATGATGTATCCACCTTTACAGGAATCAGAAACACTGAAAGAGCTCAACTGGATGGGATTTGTAGGATATATCTGCTGTGTATCACATGCTCCTCTAAATTCCAGTCCTGCCTCGTAAATCCAGAGCGATTGGGACTCTTCCCTCCCCGTTCCACCGAGCTGGGTTGGTGACAGACTGGAAAAAAATCTGCTGTGCAGTTTCCTTTCCCACACTTTCACTAGACTGATAGGTCAGTATCACACCTGCAGGATTTGGAAACCTGATGGTTCCCCAGTAAAGTGGCCCTAAAAACACTTTTGTACACTTCAATCATGCTTAATGTATGAATTTCATTTATTTAATAAAATACCAACACAAATAGCATCTGCACATACATGTTTGCAGCCATTTTCTCAAACTAACTACATAATTTTCACTCAGATGTAGTTCATTCTGTAGTCCTAAAAGGTTTCCGAATACTTTTTCTAAATAGTATATCTTTTGTAATTTAAAACCAACTGCTGTCTTTTTAATATTTTGCTTGAGTTTATTTGTTCAGTTTGTATTAAATGACAAATTCTCTCTCTCTCTTACACACACACACACACACACACACATATATATTTTATATTTATATACATTTAATACTATGAAAGCCCATTGGAATAGAAAAATAAAAAAGGCAACAGATCATCTTTTTATCTCACAATCTTAAGGTTTTCCTCACAATTCTGACTTTTTTCCAGAATTTTGAGGTTTTATCTCACAATTCTGGCTTTTCCTCTAAATTCTCACAATTGTTTTTTTTCCACCATTAAGGTAACTGCATTTTTATGCAGCAATTCTGACTTTTCCCGCTAGTGTTTGCAAGTTTATATGTATTGCACATTCAGACATTTTTCAGTCTAATCTTGCAATTCTGCATTTATGTGTTGCAATTCTGAGTTTGTCTTGTAATTCAGAATTGTGAGATAAAAAACTGTTGAATTATGAGAGAAGTTACCTTTATTTTATTTTTTTTTTCTAATGGCAGAAAGAAGCTTCCACACTAGGTCCAGTGCAGATGCCAAATCTATTTTTCTGTGACCTTTTGTTTAGAGAGAAAAAGGAGTAGAATATGTGAATGCCCTCTTTTCTTTTTTCGGAACCACTAAAAGAATACAATTTAACAGAAAGAGGGAGTTTTTTTGTTTCGATACGCAGCAGTTTTCTAGACAGTCACAATGCTTTTTGTTGCTTTCAACTGGTTGAAATAAGTTTCAGACATTGTTTCAAGGAAAACTGTGAGCTTGATGTGTTCAGTTTATCTGAGTAACCCTGCAGTGCGGTGTATGAGATTGTGTGGGAAAGAGAGAGGTGTAGTGACCTGGCTCTCCATGAAGGCTCCCCTCACTCCCCCTGTCTGTATCTGATGACAGTGTGTTGGCAGACTGCTTTTGTTCAGCTCTGCTCTCATCTCATTCCAGCTTGAAGGATGAGGTCGGGGTAGATGGGGGTCTAGTAGCTGTTTTTCCTCTGTCCTTTTGTCTGAAAAAATGATTTCTCAGTGGGTTCAAACGGGTGCTGTACTTTTAATAGACCTCATCATGTGTTTATTCTGACAAACATCATTAGATTAGGAGATTTTATGGGCATAAATAAGTAATGTTTTGGTCTTTTAGTACTAAGTAAACATTGTGTTCTGTGACCACAGAAGTCTGGTTTATATCAGTGGGCTGCCACAGATAATGTGATCACTGCAAAGATCTTAAGCATGTTTAGCATGGTAAATACTGATTGCGTTTAATCCCAATGGCTTTAGTTGTCATAAGAACTGTATTCATCCTGATGCTTGTTGGTCCAGCCATGTCTGATCCAGCCTCAACGATAAATTACTGCATTGAGAAACTAGCCGGTGCTTGTCTCAAAGAATCATTAGTGACTGAGTTCCCACGGTCAAGGAAAAGGTTTAAAATTTGTGATTTCCGGTCATATGAAAGTCATGAAAATTATTAATTAGAATAAAAAAAAAATAGTAAATACACATTTTATTTTCACCTCAAGCTATATTGATGCTTGAAAATATTTCTTTGGCAAGAAATGTCACACAATGGGGTCAGTAAGATTTTTTTTATCATTTGAGAGCTTATACTAAACCTGGCTGCGTGTATTAGATTAGATTAGATTTAAAATGACTACTGTTTTAGTATATATTTGTATTTTAAAAAGCTAGATTTTTACTGTCACATGATCCTTCAGAAATCATCTAATATGTTGATTTGCTTTTGTCATGTCCCTTATGGCCTACTATGAAAGTGTACTTGGCATATGAAAAATAAAATGAGAAAAAGTCGATAAATTTTGCCATTCTCATGAATCTGTGCTTTTTCCTTGTTAATGATTTCCTTTTAAGAAAATTCATGATTATTCATTAAAATCATATTATTTGTTTCTGTACCTCAGTAACCCCTCACAAATCATTCTCCCCCCCATAAAACTAAAGAACTGATTCGTATGTGACATCATTAACAGAGTGTGACATCATATAAGCCTTCTGAACAACATTGTGAGCAGACACAGGCAAGCTACCACCTTCTTTTAGAACTCTAACTTATTAATATTGTGAAATTGTGATCGTCAAGTTTAACGACTCAACCCTGTTAGATCAAACAAAGATAGAAAACTATTACTTGTGGAAATGATCTTTGTTATTTTAGAACAGTATAGTCTATTTGTGCGTGTGTTTGTTGTTGTTTGTTATTTTTGCTTATACAGTTTTAATGAATAAATGCTGCAATGAAAGGGAAAGTTTACAGTAAATAACTAATCGTATGGCTTAAGAAGACAATTTATGGCGCACAACTATATTTTTTATTATTTTTTTTTATTTTATTATTAGTTTGACAGCCTCAGTCTCTTTTCATATCATAAACATTTACAACATCCATACTCTGAAATGTCTCACTCAGCAAGTGTAGTGTTTCCAGTATTTCCATATTTGAAGTAAAGGAAGTTTTTCTTTGCAGTAGTTGTTTATATAGTGTACGCCTCTGCTGCATTCGTCTTTGATTCTAGACAATAATAGATGGTTCTTGACTGTGAGTTACTTAATCTGTCATGCCACATGATTGCTGAAAAGCATTAAAATGATGAATTGAAGTTGTAGTATGAGGTAAGTATTTGTGCACATTAAGGAAAGAATAGCTGAGCAAACAGAGCCTCCTGTGAGTAAAAGAACAACTCGGTCTAGTCAAACTAGTTTTATTCTTTAGAGGAATGTGCTTTTTGTGGTGTGCATTTCCCTCTTTTTCCTCCTCTTTATGTAGATGTTTATGTAGAACGTTTTGCTAAAATTTGTTTAGCTGATAAGTGACACAGTCTCTAAAAATACAGTATGTTTATATACCTTTAGATCAAAAGTCGAAAGATTAGTTTAAAAAGAAATAAGCATGTTATCAAGGAATGACATGAGAACATTTGCCATGGAAATCCAATGTGCCCATAGCCTTACTTCCACAACGTGGCAATGTTTTTAAATTACAAAAGAACTCAGAATAAACTGATTTTTTTCCCCTGTTGGTTAATAAGACTGCTGTAGACAGGTCTCAACAAATCTCAGCAATACCAAGTATTTTACAATATATTGCAATAGAAATTTACTTAAGAATGAGTCAGCATGCATGCAGAAACATGCTGACACCTACACAATCAGCTTTTTATACAACAAAATCATTTCACACAACATAGTGCCAAAATAGTCCACAGGTATTCGTATCAAAGGGTTTTGGATGCCTGTACAATCTCTTCATCTAAGATCATTTTCAAGGGAATGTCATAATGAGATTGCACCCCATGTTTACCAGTCTGTCCAATCACAAAAATAATAATAATATATATCTCCATTCTGTCATAGATAGAGTTTTGTTTCCTCTGGCTTGCTTAGTTGGGGACACTTTTCCAGCAATTATCCTCGATTTGATTTTACAGATACAATGTAAACTGAACTAAGCCGGACAATGATGTTTCTGAATTCCGTAATGAAATGCCTTTAAAAATTAAGTATTTAATTTTGTCATTATACATTACTAGCACTCTATTCTCCTATTTGATACTGTTAAGTGCTTTGACACAATCTGTATTGTTAAGACGGTTTCATCGGGCGCACACGCCTGGACCGAAGTTAACTTCCGGTCTATGTTTTGTTCGTCGGTCTGGTTAGTGTCACCGGCTACAAACGCAGCTAATGAAGTTGGTCTTAGGTTATTGTGCTGTGGGATGTGTTTCCCATATATTTATTTATTTGTGACGACCTGCCACGATATCAAATCTGACCGATTGTCCAAACGGCTTCGTTGAATAAACATGAGCATAACGTTAATGCACGTTTTAAAATCAAACCGAGGCGTGGGGTTTTTATATCACTGTATTTCTGGAGGGACAAAATGTCATTTTCGTTTCATCCTGCATATAAGGCAGCGTTTGTAAGCTCAGAGCTGCTTTGTCTACAGCCGTTACCGGGGAAACCTCTTGTTTCTCGTGTTTAAAGCACCTCCTGCTAGCAGAGAACGAGTCTGCATTTTAAATAAATCCGTCTGATTTATGCAGCAAACATATTTTGCTTGGTATATATATATATATAAAAAAAAAAATCTCCTCTAGAAGGTCTTAGCAGCTGTTATTGATTCTATTTGGATGTCTACCGGAACTTAAGTTAGGGCCACAAAAGCACACATGCGCAGTAACGTTTGTTTATGTTGTTGTCATTGAAACCGTCTATACTCAGTAGTTTGGGGTCAATAAGATATAACTTCTGATAAATTTAGTTAAGCTGCAGTCTTCAGTGTCACATGGTCCTTCAGAATGCTGATTTGAAAACAACAACAACAACTATAATTATTAATAAAATAAACTATAATTATTATAAATGCTGAAAACAGTTGTGCTGTTAAATAGTTTTGTGGAAACCATTTTACAGGGTTTATTTTGTATTCTTTAATTAATTAAAAAGAAAATCTTTTGTAGCATAAATGTCTTCACTTTTAATCATTTTGGGCATATATGCTGAATAAAAGTATTAATTTATTATTTTTTTTAAATTAATGGAAAACTATCTGTATTTTAATCACCTTGCTTAAGAAGACTAAAGTAGCCTACTTTGGTGATTTATGTATTTATTTTTGTCAAGTTGGAGTTTCACAGCTCCAGTCTCCTTTCACTTTCATTATATTGGAAAAACATTTGATATTCTCCAGAACTCATGGGATGAATGAGTAACTTTTTTGCATGAAAAATGTAGCTTTATCATAAAATTTTAATGCAGATATCTGTATAAAATTACAAACACATTGTCTGCTTTCTGTAGAGTGTGTACAAAGACATCTTCAGTAGCAGCAGGAAAGGCAGGAACTCAGTCATGCAAGCCAAAAGTGCAGTGTGTCTATATTCTGTATACTATTCTCAAAGGGTATATCATGTTTACCTTCTAACTAGACCACTCAGCTGAAGAACAACAATGTTTTCTCTCTCACTTTCTAAAGCGCAGCTGTTTGCAGGTCTTTTCCAGCCCTGAGGAACAGACTGCTTTTCTCACCTCTGGAGCTGTGAGCTACTTGAGCTCGCCTGCCTGTGCAAACAAAATCCAGGAGTCCTTCGGGGGACTCGGTGACGAGGGCACTGTTGTGATTTTCTGTGCGCTGTAGCAAAACCTTTTTTCCACAGGGTGCAGGTGCTTCCTTCTGAGGAAATCAGAGGTGTCCTGAACAACACTGTGTTATCAGCAATTCTCTCAGTAAAGAATAAACAACGATCACATGGATAACAGGAATCTTGCTTTGTCGGATACAAGCTTCCCATAAATGCTGATCTAAGGTCAGTGCAACCAACACGTATTCATTTCAGAATCTTAAATTGCAAAATAACTTTAGTTATCTAAAACTGCCTTGTTACAGGGAGGAAATCCTGTCCATTGCTATTCGGTCACATGGCCTGTGTAAATAAAGGCTCTATTTGTAAATGATCTGCAATGTAAGTAATCTTCATGACTGCATGACCTCCAGTTTGCATTCTCATCTCGTCTCTCATCTGATAACACTAAAGGAAGTTTTTTTGCCTTTGTTGCGTCTCATGAGAATGGGTTTGTTTATCACGGGCCTATATAATGTTAGGTAGTAATTCTCTTCTGTTAATATAAAAATGTGATGCTACAGATATTAGAAAATTATGCTTTTAAGCCTTATAAATTTTTTTTGCATTTTACTTGCTAACAACATATCAAGTTATTTTCAACCAACACCAATTAGTCTTATTTATTTATTTATTTATTTATTGTATTTATTTTAGTAATTATAT
>JAUMHE010000067.1:14121080-14160543 GCA_032359235.1 Enteromius mattozi
ACATTAATGAGGAAAAAAAATTAACTTAAATGATTTTAGCAAATGGCTGCAATATAACAAAGAGTGAAAAATTTAAGAGGGTCTGAATACTTTCCGTACCCACTGTATATATATATTTTATATATATTTTGTGTGTGTTTTTAATATATATTTAGTTTTAGGTTTCTGGAAGATTTTTTTTTTTTTGTAGTTAACTAAACCTGTCTGGATATGTCTGTGTGGACACTGGTAAGCATTAATAATGAAATCTCAGCATTCTGGCACAAACATCACTGCCATGAACAAACATACAAGCAAATTAAAACAGATCAGTTGGGGACACAACCATGAAATTTGTTCTTAACTCAAATAATTAGCTGGAATAAAAGTACTTGTCATGTAGAAAATCACCGTTAATCAGAGCATTAGTGTAAACTTTGATGTTTGTGTGGCCATATTGTCACAACAAAGTGCTGGCCAGTTCATTTCAGCATGCTTCCATATGGCTGGCTGCCACTTGGAGAGCTCCACGCGCTCACCCAGAGATACCCACGCGTGCAAACACGCTTAATCAGCGTTTGATCATTTCTCAACCATCTAGTTGAACATAGACCAGCAGAACCACAGCAATAGCTTGTTGGGCCATGCGTTTTTTAACAGATTGTGATATATGAGCACATTTTACTACAGAGCCCTGGAGAAATATTGAGACACAACAACAGCCTGGCTACATGCTTCTCTGGTTCCATGCAAATTGCACAAGCTAATTATGATCTAATAACTGGCAGACTGTCCAGCATTATTACAGGAAGAGAAGGTTAAATTAATAGCTTATCATCTGCCCTAAGAATCAGTCATTTGTTTTTAACGATCATAATTCTGACATTAAATCTTCATTACCTGTCAAGATCTTAAGGGAGGCCTGTCAATTTGCTGCCTCAATGAGAATTAAAGCAAGTATTGCTCAAGCTAGAGTCTGTTTTTCAAACGAGGCTAACTTCATTACCCGGGGCCACGGAGTAGCCTAACGGAGGCCGGGCCTGAACCTAGAGAGGATTCATACCTGGTCCCCTTGAAATAAGTGTGTGTTTTGGGAATTATTTGTTTTCAGGATGTAGCTTTATAGCTAGTGGCTGCATAGAAGAAATGCTAAGTGTGATTGTTGCGACCTCATGAATATTAGCATTCAACATTTGTGTTTAGAATATTAAAGTGGACTTTAATTTCCTTGGAGAGAGTCTTTTGATGTTGATGTCAAAGCTGATGTGTACATATGCTATTTTCACACAAATGCACTTTTTATTTTTACTAATGTGGCTGCTATAATTCAGAAGTGCTAAGTTGGTTGTTGTGTCCACGTGAATATTAGCATACAACATTTGTGTCTAGAATATTAAAGTGGATTTTAACTTTCTTGGCGAGTGGTGTGAGACATATCTAGTAGCCCAAAGCAGTGTTTTTTTACTGGTGTGTCATGGCCCAAAAATAGATTGTAGGTGGTAAATAGCTAAATGCTAAATGCTAATAATAAAATGCAGCTGCAGTTACAGGAAGGCATATAGCCTAACTAAAGCGTGTTTTTTTATTCTATTTTGACACATTTTTTCACTCAGTGATGTGGCTAGTACTGGCTGTATACAGAAATGCTAAGTGCTGTTGTTCCCTATTGTATCCTCATGAATATTAGCATACAACATGTGTGTTTAGAATACACAAGTAGAACATTTATTTTCAAGAAAAGTGCTGTGAGACATGTTCTATCGGTGGGTCGTGGCCCAAAATATGTTCAGGTAAGTGACATAGACATTGCTAAAAGCTAATAATAAAATGCAGCTAACTATATTATTGCAGTTACCGGGAGGTCAAAAAAAACCCATCTAATTTGTTTTTGATGTCAAAAGCTGTAAGGTGTGGTCACATTTCTCCACACAGATTTCATAACCTTAATCAAACAACAAAAAGTTGCTTGGTTTGAAATGTAATTCTTTGTGAGCTGTGTGCCATACATTGCTACACTATTTACAATATAAAACTGGTTCTTGTGGCTTTGATATTTTACTATTTTGACAGCATCTTTAGGTTGTAAGTCATTTATGAATTTAGAATTGTCCTTTTTTAGTTTATCATATTCATATTTTTTTATATTATTGGGTCATTGTGATTTTAATCCATTTTTGCTTGGTTTTAAGTACTTTTTTGTTTACTTTCATATGATAAACAGTTTTGATACTGTAAAAGCCTTATTTGGTAAGATGGCATTTTGTAATTGCGTTTGGTGCATCCCGGTGGAATCGCAATCAACTTTTTTTTTTGCTGCGAAAAATCTGGACTGTAAATGGGAAACAGTGCAAACAGCATCTTCTCAGGCTGAAATGTGGAGGATTTGGCTTGAGCTCCAGAGCTGATGAAACCACAGGAGACACAACAGCTTTAAGGAAGTGAGGCAGATCTCTCTGTGCTGCATTCTGTTTGTTGTGGGTTGAGTTTTCGCAAACAGCTTCAGGCTAAAGATCGCTTAAGGACAAGAACGCTAGGTAGAGAGAGAAGCAAAGATAAAGAGTCTCATCTCAGGGCCTGTCATGTAGAAAACAATATTGTGGTCTTGCACTACGTTTATTGTGGGGTGGGGGACAGCGTGACCGAGGAAAAATGGTCAAATAAATCTAAATCAATCAAATGTCCCATATAAATACGAGCAGTGCCAAGAGGTGACATCCCAGAGGCTGGAACAGAGCAAAGCAGGGTGATCCATGTGAAAGGACTGCCTGTGTGCTGGAGGGAAATATACGCTCCGCGTCAGCCACCACAGTCAGATCATTATGAGATTAATGATACTCTCTGTTAGAGCAGATACGGCATTATACCGTAATTGAGCGTTTTCTGGGAAGTGCAGTATGGTCATTGCCATACAGCAGATATGGCTTTATAATGTAAGAGAGTGTTTTCCTGGAAGTGCGGTATGGATTTGGCCATGTACCCATACGCCTGTTTACTGCTGTTTCTTCTGTGATTTTCAGATGGTGATGGGTTTTTGATGTTATTTAGATGACCTCATGAACTTTTTGAGTCTAGCTGGCGCTTTGTCATGAAACAGCACTGCCATTGATTTATTACAAAGTTAAGATGAGAATATTAAAAGTTGTGGTCTATGACAAAGAAAAACTAAAATAAAAACCAAAAACATTCATTGATTTGAAATAAAATTATTTAACAAATAATAATTAATAAAAAATAGTTACTAATTCTATTACTTGAATATAATAATTGTTTAAAAACATTATTAAACATATTTGTTATTGTTAGTTTATTTTGTCATGAATAATAATGTTTATTTTTATTGCATAATTTTAAGTTTTTAAAAAAAATTTCAAATTTTTTTTTTAATTAATAACTGTAATTGTTTTTTAGTTTTAAATAATAAAATCAGTTAAATACTAAAATATATTATTATTATGTTTTAATTCTACTGCTACTTGTCATTTCTTTGTAATTATTTGTGCATTTTACAAGCAGTTTCTGAGTGAAAATTGTTCCTATGCCAATTCCAATTCTATAATGGACTATATAAACAGTTCTACAAATTTAAGTTAATTGCATGCAAAATTGCATGAAATTAAGTTGTGACTGAAACATTTGTAGAACTGTCTCACATTAATGACCAAGCAGCGAAAATCTATCCTTGAGAGTGTAACCTCTGTATACGAAAGTTATTATACCCAAATTGTTTGAAAGTATGGCAAATGTATACAAATCATTTCAGAAAGAGAAATTGAACAGTTTCGGCTGAAAAGTGTGCAAAATTGGCCAATTCCAGCCTGAGTTCATCCAGCCACCCGATGACTCCAGAAACAATGAAAAGGAAAAAGCCGAGATCTATCAGCGATTAGAAATTGCCAAATTGTCTTTTCTCTCCCGATCTCTTCCTCCAGCTCCTCTCTTCATCTCTCTACCTCCTCCCTCTTCTCTTTTCTTTTCCTAACCACCTGCCATATAAATAACCCGTTAAAAATGGACACCTCAAATTGAGCTCTGGCTAAAACAACCAAGTCATTTCACCTCCCGACAACAATTGATCAATTGTAATTACCGACCTGCGGATTGGACCTGGAGTCTGCCTGGTGCCCCGGGGGGACCCTACAGAGAAAGCAAACAGCAGTAACAGGTAGACTCCATAGGACAGAGCAAGAGAGGGAGGCTTTTAATTGCTTTGTGCAGTGCGTAATTGAAGGTTCAAGTGTGTTGCCATGAAGAGTGTGACTTCACTTGGCCTTGTCTAATTAATCCCGTCACACGATCCTTCTGCCTTCAATTTTCACATTTGGCTTTCATTGCTAGGTGCGAATAAAGCTGGAAATATAGGATGGTAACTGTATGCTGCTTGCTGAGCCAGATGCACACAAATAAAACCATATGGAGGGATCCCATTGTTTTGGATTCGAGATAAATGATTTCAAATCTTGTGCGCAGAGCAGCGGAAAATTGAAAACATAATGCTGCGGTTAGCATTGTTTACATATGTCGCAAAGATAGAGGTGGCACGAAGGGGGTGGCTATTTTACATTGTGACAAAAATAATGTTTTCTGATGGTTGGCTTTGGTTTCTCAGCTTCTAATGTAAGTGGTTTTATATTGAAGATACCTTGAGGTTATCCGAGTAGGAGTTTTACCTCGGAAAATCTCACAAAGCAACAGGTCCTATGAGTGTCTTTTCTGGGTTGATGTATTTACTATTTAAAGATATAGTTGTAATATTAGTGTCCAATTTTTTTTTTCTTTTTTGAAGAAATAAAATTATTAAGCAAGGATAGATTACTTTGATCAAAAGTATTAGTAAAGACTTTTACACTGTAGCAAAAAATGTTTCCACAAAAATGCTAAATATCAAGCAACATGGCTGTTTTCAACATTAATAATGATAATAAATATTTATTGAGCAGCAAATAAGCATATTAGAATGATTTCTAAAGGGTCATGTGGCATTAAAGACTGGAGTAATGGCTGCTGATAATTCAGCATTGCATCACAGAAATAAACTACATATTAAAATCAATGAAAATACAAAACAGTTATTTTAATTTGTAAAATATTACAGTTATTAATGTATTGTAATGTAAACAAATTAGGTGTACAGTGGTCGCCAAAATTATTAGAACACTAGTATTTTCACCAGCTTAAAATGGTATCAGTTATTTCTATGTTTTGCTGTAGTGTGTCAGCAGGAAATATTTCCAAACATTAATTTTCCCAATTTGTCTGAAACAGCCAGTCTGTCTGGAAAGACATGAAGAAACAGAACAAACTGAGACGGACTAAATTCAGAAGAACAGTGGCAACATCTCCAAGATGCTTCAAGAAACCTACCTTCAAGACGCTGCCACAGTTCTTCTGGATTTAGTCTGTTTTCTTAGTTTCTTTTTATCATTCCAGTTCCCAGTTAATGGCAAAAATAATGGAAATGTAAACTGATATTACACTACAGGAAAACTTAGCTGGTGAAAATACTAGTGTTCTCATAATTTCATCCACCACTGTATGTTCCAGTAGCCTTTATTTAGTACAGTAATTTGCTACTTGCTATTCCTACTCAGCGTCGTACATTATTCCTCTTTGTTTTCTAAATATGCAGATATTAGCGCCACATGCTGCATGCCGTTCTGGAATCAGTTTCCTCTTGAAATATTAACCTAATAAACCACAAAGAGGCACAAGTGGTCTAGAGCACACACTAAATAAACACCCTATGTTCTTCCCAGCAGGACTTAACGACGAGCTCTTTGGCTGACTTTCTCTACAAGGAGCCGACAACACCAGCTTTCCTTCCAACGCAGTGTTTACACAGTCACATATGTCTGGACTCACAAGAGCGCTAGAGGGTTGTTGCCCGTTGTGGCCCGTGCTGCATCGCGAAGACACGAGGAGCACAGTGCAACAGTACGTACCACCTCACTTCCTTCTGTTCTGTTCACAGCACATCTGAAGTAGGCAAACTGCACTTCTACTAACACCCCTCCCCAATACCCGTGTTGCCGTTGGACAGCAGCCACCAATCACGAGCCAACCGAGTTAACACAACTTCCGTTCAGCACAAGGAACCATCTGTTTTTAAGGCAGAAAAGAAATAAATAAATGCATGCACCCCAACACACACACACACACAGTGCATCACTCGTAAATAGATGCGCAAAAGAAAAATGTGTTTTCACAAAAGGTTTTATTCATGCTTGACCACATGCGCTCGTGACGGCATCTGTCTTTTTGTGTAAGTCAGTGTGACTAAAAAGTTGTAATAACCCCAAACTCATACTTGGAAAACAAGTGTTTATTATTAATTCTGAACGTTCTGTTAACATTTAAAATGTTACATTTTCTAGGTTGTACAAACGTTAGAGAAAACATTAAGAGAATGTTTCATTAAATTTTGCAAACATAATGGGAACGATACTTTTGAATGTTCTCTAAATGTAACAAAAAGTGTTAAATAGTAACATTATTAAAGCCAAAGACCGTTTCAAGTTTTTTGTGCTAATATTTTGAGAACATTATTAAAGACCAGATAACTTTGAATGAAAATTCTGTTACTAGAGAATGTTTGTTCATTACTATGAGAGAACCTTGTCGGAACATTAAGTTTTTACAAACATTGTGAGAATGTTACTTTGGAATGTTCTCTAAGCGTTCTAAAAAAAACATAGTAAGTATAACGTAAAAAAAAATTTTGTTACTGGAACATGTTTGTTCGTAAATATGAGAGAAACTTTTTGAAACATTTCATTTCATGTTACTTTTGAATGTTCTCTAAATGTTCCAAAAAGTGTTAAGTAGTAACGTTATAAAAGCCAAAGACCGTTTCTTTTTTTTTTTTTGTGCTAATGTTTTGAGAATATTATTAAAGACCTTTTTTTTTTTTTTTTTATAAAACCTGTGTACTTGCAGATTTGATCGTAGAGTGTCACGTCAGGGTCTGAGCAGACGTACGCACTTTTTATTGTCGGAGCATTTTTGAAAATGTAAGCTGTTCTTGCAGCTCGCTGTTTTAAATAATGATGATTGGGGATATTTCATATGTTAATGAGATTAATTAGGAGTCGTTTACAAGGCAGAGAGCTAAAATGATTTTTTTGCGCACAAGTTCAAGATCATTTGCGATTTATAGATTTTATATCTAAAAGAGATGTTTACGTGCATTTTCCGTTCGTACATACATTCTATGAATCCCAAGTACGCATATCGGAGAAATGATCGTAAGAAAACTTTTAGGATGGTTTCTGCACAACATGTTATAAATGAGGCCCCAGATAACTCTGAATGAAAATTCTGTTACTGGAGAATGTTTTTTCATAACTATGAGAGAACCTTGTCAGAGCATTTAAGTTTTTACAAACAACGTTACTTTGGATTGTTCTCTAGGCGTTCTGAAAACGTAGCATGTATAACGTAAAAAAAAAATCAATTAAGAACTACATTTCAGAAAATGTCATAAATAATAATTTTTTGTGTTAACATTTTAAAAACATTATTAAGGACCTGATAACTTTGAATGATAATTCTATAAACGTTACTGGAAGAATGTTTGTTTATAACTGAGAGAATCTTGCCGAAAACTTTCAACGTTACATTTGAACTTTTTTAAAGTTAAACTTTTCAACTAAATAAATAAATAATAATTTATAGTAAAAAAAAAACTGATTAACGTCAAACTAAAACATTTTCTGTGCTAACATTTTGAAAACGTATTTAAAGACCAAATAACTTTAAACAAACATTCTATTAATGTTACTGAAAGAATGTTTGTTTATAACTTGTAGGAGACAGTAGCCAAAGTTCTGAGAACTGTCCCTGTTTTCTGGCGTTTCATTTATGTCACAAAGTGAATTTGTTGTGTGTTTCTGCGATATAATTGCAACATGTGGCAAGGGCTGAATGTATGGTGCTTTTATTCTTGTGATCTCTATTCCAAGGTGTTTTTGAATTATGAAAGCTGTTTTTGTATGTACTTAAGGACAGTGACTCTGTTCTGCAGGATAACGGTTATAGGCTTTAAGGTGGAGGTACATCCATTATCGTCTTTAAAGAGCCGAGGTATATTTTAATAAATGCATTATTTAGCAGTTTTGACACAGGGGCCATACGTTAGCGCAGAGATCCAATTTCTGTATAAAAACTAAGCAAAGCAGAGAAAAAGACGTCATTATTCAGAGGGCCTATTTCTAGGTTTCTTTTTTAAAAGCTATTTCAGGAGCCAAGGGGCGTTATAAATGTGTCTGCCTAAATTTACCTCAGTAACATTAGTCTTGACTCCACCTCTACTAGTATATTTTCCAGGCAGCGCAATGACAAGACTTCATCTGTGGAGATGACATGACTGCTGTGTGGGAAGCTTTTTCTCCTCTTTTGTTCTTCACTGTCATAATCATGAGGCACATGAAGCACAATCAGTCATGACTTTCTAAAGCTCTGTACAGTCTCTGTACTATCTGTGCTGTACAGTATGAAATTTAAAATGTGCGCTACAATTCAAAAGTTTGGATTTTAATCATGCTTTCGAAGTAAGTCTCATGGTTACATTTATTGAATTAAATACACTAAAACAGTTACTGTGTGAAATTTAATTATAGTTTAAAATACTTTAATTGTTTTATATTTTATTGTATTTTAAAATGTAATTCATTCCAATGGCAAAGCTGAATTGTCATCTTCAGTGTCACACGATCTTACAAAATCATTATATTATACTGATTTGTTAAAAACTTTTATGTTGAAAAGAATATAATTAAGTAGATATATAACATTGTACATGCATTTATGGTCACTTTTGGTTATTTTAAATGCATTCTAACTGCATAAATATATTCATTTCTTTTAAAAAATAAAATTCTTTCTCCTGACCTACTTTTATAACTTTAACACACTCTGTTGTATAATAAAATAAACATGAATCATAATCATAATCAAATTAACTAGAATATTTAATAGACAAACACACAATCTACTGAGCTTTTTCTGTATTTACCTGGATTTTATTATTTGAGCTATTTAAATATAAGTCCATGCGTATTAGACATATATAAAAATATGCACTTTTTAAAATAATTACCAACATGTTGAAATATCTGGATTATTTTTCAGACATATTTTCCATTAAAGAGTTCATCTCAGTCAAAACAGCACATAAAAAACCCAAAGGGTATCATATTTTTGGACCTCTCCTTATTGATTTCTCCCTGCTTAACCCCTTCCTTTTGTCTCTGTCTGCTCTCTCTCTCGCTCTCTCTCACTCTCTCTCTAGTGACAGATGGGTTGGCCCACCTCTCTGAGGACAGTGTAATGTGGACCTGTCTGTGCCTGACAGGACGGCAGAGATCAAACGACATTGTGGAAGGTGAAGAGCCTTTCCTTTCGCCAGCTTCGCTGTGTGACACGTGGCAGAAGAGGCCAGTTGCAGCCTGACTGGCCAGGGAGTCAAACTGCTTACTAACCTGTTTAGTATACAAAACGCTAGCACCGATTGCTGGCAGAGTGGAAGTGAGTGCTAAAATACTGTCTGCATCAACATCTGTCCACCATCATCATCATTTAATCATCTCATATTATTGTTAGGGGAGACTGGGGACAAATGTAATATTTTAGTAATCAGAAAGTAGTAGTAATCAAGATAGTAATCAGTTTCAGCAAGACACATTTATAAGTTCCAACAGTACTAGTTCTATTATAATAGATAGATGCAGGAAAACATCATATTATCATATTAATTGAATACAAAAAGCAATTCTATTAAAGAGTGTATCAGTAAAAAATGTATCAGTAACATGTCATATAAATAACACATTTATATGTACATTGACAATTTCTAACAGTGATATTATGATTCTAACATATATTTCATATATATATATATATATATATGAAATTCAAGGCATTAGAATTGATTACAAGTGAGAAAAATTTCAGAGTTTTTTCTCAAAATGATATGTTCGTCTTGTTTTCCAGGTAGAGAGAGAGAGTTGAATGAGTCAAATTTCTACCTAGTTTATAATATTTAGTGTGTTGCAATTGTCCCATAATTTGCACAATTAATGTGAAATTATATGTTATACACAAAAAAGTGATACTCGGTTTCTAACATTATTTTACATTCATGCACAATCACACAATAAATCTAGTGGAAAGTAACTAGACAAAAAGAAAACTTTAGACATTTCTGTTAACGTGAACTTTGATCAAGACAGAAGCCTGTTCCAGACAAACTTCAGCCTCCCCACCGTCTGCCAGCATCTGATTATAACCAGCACGGATGCATGTGACCCAAAGCTATAGCACAGCACCACAACCCAATTTCACCGCTTTCTGAGCACACATCAAGAGCGATTCATCACTGTCGTACTTGCACACATCTCTCCCAAAAGCCCGACCCCTTTTGTGTTTTTATCTGCCGTGAACCTGCAAAGTGAGCAGCGCCGAACAATGTAATGGGTGTCAACCAGTGGCAATGCCTGAGTTCAGCCTCTGCTCAGCATCAATTATTGTTCCAACACCGTGATGCTTTCCAGAGTCAGCAGCAACTACCCCCATCTTTGATCATCTCGCTACATACGATTATCAAAGGTGTGCAAATCAGGTCTGTGTTTCTATAAGATGCAATGGAAAAAAAGTGCTACTTTACTGTAACCATGATTTGAAATAGAAAATATAATCAGTTACACACTAAAATGTGCACAGTTGCACCTATAATGGGTTACTTATAAGATAAGACACAAATATTAAATATTTGCTCAAGCGTTAACACCTTTCGAATTGCTGTTTATTTTCCGTGACTGTAAACAGTATAAATGGTCATCCTTATATCAGTCCACCTTTCAAGCGCAAGTTGTTCCCTCGAATTACCTCGTGAATGATTTATGTTCACCGCTACGGCTTTCGATGGCTGAAGGCTGAGGGCCAATAAAGATTTTTTCATAGGTAAACACGCCATATTAAAAGCCAGCGCTTCAAAGACGTTTGGGCTACAAGGAGAACATTTGGTCTCATTTCACTTGTCAAACACGCGAGTGTCACAACCACTCAGACAACACAAACCATTTCCCATAAGTAAACACAGCCTGCCGTAAAGCTAAGCAAGGTAGCAGGACTCTAAGCAAACAGACAGAATCAAGCTGGAGCTACTTTGTTAATGGATCTAGTAGTTATTTGCTTGCAGGTAATAGGCGATTTATCGCTTCAAAGTGGTAAAAGCGTGTTAAAGGCAATTTTAGAGAGGTTTTAATGGGTCGTGGTGTCACCAATGTAGAGGCGCAGATTAGAAACAAAGCGGTGACCATTAAGCCTGTAAAAATAGTCAGTGATTTTCCATGCAGGCTAATCTCGAAACAAATAAAAACGGTCTATTCTGGGCGTAGAGTATTCAAATAGACTTGAGAACAATTCAGCGTACGAGATAACAGAAAGAGGACATCTGTATCCCTATTGAAAGACTTGTTTAACAAGATTAGCATGGAGATTATCAAACCTTACACAAGTCCTTTTTTTTTCCCTGACCTCTTTTCAACTCACTTCCTTACCATTCCACCACATACTTCGAGCGCCGAGAGGTTTTGCATGAGATTTTAATGGGAGACGTTTGAATAAACCACAGTCATTTGTGCTTTTTTGGTAAGCGTGACGGTCGTTTTAACAGCCAAATTTGACCACAGCTTTGGGCCGGTGTGTGCTTGATATTATGGGACACAGTTGTCAGGCTTGTTTACCACTGTGTTGTTGTGACGACGTGTTTGTATGAGCGTATAAATGGTGACGGTTTGTCTGCACAGTTCAAACAGATGTCAGTAATACCGAGGTAGCTTGAAATATACCATGGAATTGGTGTGTGTGACATTTCAAAGTACAAAAAGTCAACTAATTAAAAGATAAAGCAAAATGTAAGGAATTTGATTAATAAATTAAAGTGGTTACGTTTGCTTTATTTAATTTAATTTAACTTGTGTGAGTGTATATAGTGTATATATAGTCGCAAGCATTAATACAGTAAAAAGTCAGCGTTCCAAAAAAATAAAAAATAAGTTGAATTGAACAACAATTTCAAGTAATAATTCTATTTTTAAGTTTTATTGTGGATTTGGAGCTTGAATTAAATCATTAACTATAGGGAACAACACTGCTTATTTGCTTGGCTGTTTTTGCAATTGAAATATGAGACAAAAAAATCACATTGTGCATACAAAAAACAACCCAATTGTATTTCAACACTATTTTATTACAGAAGTGTAGCTATTGCCATTCCCTTCGCAATTATGTATATATTTTTTACATTCAATAAACACTGACGTTTTTTTTTCTCAATGTAAAAAACAAATGAAGAAAAGAAATTATGAACGTACTGCAGGGCATAGCTGCCGTCTGATCATATGTGACTAAATTTACACGAAAAGCAGCATTGAGGTGCATTAACCTGAATATACATGTTTATATTTTCAATGATGGCATGGGGAGCGAGTAATGAACCAACATCCACTTTTTTTCCTAATAAAAAAGCAATTTGTCACTCTAATAGTAGAAATGTAGCTTTAAAAGAATGATGTCATTGACACACGTGAAGCCTGTCTGAAGATAACTATTTGATATCGACTTTGATCAAAAAGTCATATTCAGTGAAATACAGTGTTAATTATACTGTATTGTTACTTAAGTATACAGATGTTCGTTTAAATAGATTTCGAAAAGCAGTTTTTGAAACACCATGTACTGTAGTATTACAAAATCATGCTGTCATGGGATTTTTATTTATTTTTTATTTTTTGTCTTTATTTAATTCATTAAGAAAAATCTGTTGTTCATTGAGAAAATTACCTGCATCTTCCCTCCTCTAAGATATTATATTCATAGGAGAATATATATATATATATATATATATATATATATATACGGGTATAACTTGAATATTGGCGTTTTACAAATAACATAAGTCAGTCGTTTGTTGTAAATGTGCTAGTAATTAATTACTGTATTGGTCCTGAACGTGCGAGAAAGGATGTATAAGGGCCATTTACTCAGTTCAGATATGTGCTCACTTTGAGATGGAGAGATATAAGGATTTTATTTCCATAGTAATACACTGTATTATTTACTCAGTTTGACACCAAGGGAGAGAAAACAAATGCTGTGAAAATGTGCGAAAATAACAAAGCTCTCCACGAACAATCCAAGAGTTTCAATGGTAAAAGAGGTTGGGATTTTTCCACTCACGTGCTCCAGACTCTAACCTGTCTAAATAGTTCAAAACATCTGTCCAAAGAGAGGCCATTTGCCCTCAAGAGTCTTTCGCTGTGAGAAAACGGCATGCACCCCATCCCCTTCAATAGCAACAAAAAAAAAACACCAAAGGAGCATCTAATGTAACTACACCAGTACGTTTGTAGGTTTACACACTGCCATCATCCTCTGTCCATAAAGTGCTCTCTTTTGTCCTGGGGAATGACTGAAGGAAATGAGGGACAAGTCTGAAAGTTCTTTTTGTTTTCGAACGGCCCGTAGCAGTTTTCAGTAGACGTAGCCCTCGTTGTACGGGTGTGGGTTGCAGTAGCCGCCCTCTTGAATGTACGCCATGTTCTCATCGAAGTGTGACAACGGCACGGTGTCTTCCTCATTGATCTGCCGCTCCAGGTCGGTCTTCAGCACCGGACGCTGATTGTCAGGGAAGGCCATGGAGAACAAAGCCTCGGGGTCGCAGACAAACTTATACACGTATCTTTCGCCGGCCACCTTTGAGTCAAGAAAGCAGAATATTACTATACATATTACGATACATTTCACAAAAGTGTTTTTTTTTTATTACTTGCATTAAAAGAGTTTCTAGGTAGTCTTTTAACATCAACATTTTACTTTTTACGTGTTTCGCACATGCGTCATGATACTCTTCAAAATGGCGCCAGGGTGACGAATAGGAGATCATTTTGTTTTCTTTGCGCACAAAAAGTGCTCTCGTAGCTTCATGAAATTACGCTTGAACCACTGATGTCACGTACTATTTTAACAATGTCCTTACTACATTTCTGTGCCTTGATTGTGGTAGCACACTTGCTGTCTATGGAGGGTCTCAAAGCTCTCAGATTTCATCAAAAAATATCATTTGTGGCCATATGGGTTTGAAATGACAAGAGGATGAGTAATTAATCATAATTTTCATTTTTGGGTGAACTATAAAATCAAGATAATTTTAAAAAATATGCTCCTTGATATTTTTAAATAATATGACATGCACAACAATTATACAAAAAATGTAAACAATAATTAAATTGTTTTAGAACAATAAAGTAAAAAAAAATATATATATATATATACATAATTTTTTTTTACTACATTCATGTACATACTACATTCATGCTTTATTGTTCACCATAAATGACCGTCTTTGCTTAAAATATCCTAAAATTTATAGTTACATTTTAAAAAGTAAGATTCTTTTTAGTCTTTAAAAAGCCTCACCAATTCTTTATTCAATTTATGTAAAGTAAAAACTAATATTTGTAAATATTCTTACAATTTAAAAAATTTTATATTTATAAAAACAATAAAAAATGAAAATTTGACAAGTTTTACAGCATATAAACCATGCTTTTTTTGCTGAATGTTCAAAAGCAGCATTTAATCTTTTGCAACATTATAAATGTCCTTACTGGCATCCTTTTGAACAATAGTGTATTCAGATTTTAGCACTGCAGCTGAGTATTACATTTACCTATTAGCATATTAGGTCATTAGTCACTAAACTTATTATGGAAAAGATGATATATGCAAAAAGGACAGTATTTTGAAAGTATACAAAACTGGTAGTGATGTGTTTTAGTGCATGTCAGAAACCTGTATTACCTTTTGCATGATGCCTTTCTCATAGTAGTAGCGCAACGATCTGCTAAGCTTGTCGTAGTTCATGGCAGGCCGATTCTTTTGAATTCCCCAACGTCGCGCCACCTTTGAAGCAAAAGGGAATACGTTGTTACAAATAAAAGTGCTGTAAAAATACAGACGTTTCTCTTAAACATTACACAAAAATAAGACCTTACACCCACTAAACTAGTTCAAACGAGCCCTCATCAAAAACAAAGCACTGCTGGGTCTGCAGCTAAACCCTGTCAGGGGTGAAATACAAGTCGGTATCCTCTCATTGGCCACAGTCCTGTACTCATACCTCTAGTCAGAGATGTGTTCATTAGGAACAGCAGATTGTGGCAGATGTTCCTGCACCTGTCTGCACGACCACCCACCTGTGCCCCCCTCCTTTTCAAATCTCCCTTCCACCACTCTCCCAGAGCCCGCGCTGTGGGCCTTTTTCACTCTACTGCGGCTCATTCACGCCTTGCACCCGCCCAGACAATCCCAACGGCCCACAGTCACCTGATGGCATGAATGACTCCCCTGTTCCCTACAGCTGCCCCGTGGACCAACGCCAACACACACACACACACAGAACTAACAAATCCCACTGTTGCCGACACTTTACACAAACACACTTCTGTCCGTGCTTTCCAAACACTTCGAACTTTTTGGAGAGTTGGCATGTTGAAATACTTTATTTTTTTGGATAGACAAGACAGGCGCAATTGAACAAACAAATAAAGAGGCTCTCTAGGAATCAAAGTTGCATGTGGTGTGGGGATGGTTTAAATTTAGTAAAGATAATCAGATAATGATGCAATTAAGCAATATATCATGTCCTAAAATAATTTTAACCTCATATTATAGCCAACTGTATCATATTTGATGCACAAAGTTAACAATTATCAGCATGATTAAAACTTTGCTGAAAAGCAAGTGCAGCATATGTTTGCTCAGTTTTTGAGGTTTTTTATTTTTCCCCAAATATGTGACCCTGGACCACAAAACCAGCCTTAAGTCGCATGGGTATGTTTATAACAATAGCCAAAAAAACATTGGATGGGTTAAAATGATCAAATTTTCTTTTATGCCAAATATTATTAAGATATTAAGTAAAGTTCATGTTCCATGAAGATATTTTGTAAATATCCTACCATAAATATATCAAAACTTGATTTTTTTTTTTTTTTTAATTTTTGATTGTAATGTGTAAACTTCATTTGGATAACTTTAAATTAGATTTTCTCAATATTTAGATTTTTTTTCAAATAGTTGTATCTCTGCCAAATCTTGTCCTATCCTAACAAACATACATCAGTGGAAAGCTTATTTATTATGTATAAATCATAATTTTAAAAAAATTGACACTTAAGACTGGTTTTGTGGTCCATGGTTACATATTAACTCCATATTCTCTTATATCTTAATATATGAACCATAAAAGCCTGCCTGCAGTATCAAATATGACATTCCGCAAAAAACAAACAACAACAAAAAACTGTGCATTAAAAAATAGAGGATCGAATGACACCACACACCACGTATAGATAAAATCTTTCTTGAAAAATGTACTATTGAGGCTAGATAGTACCTCCTCGGGCTCAATGAGTTTAAACTCCATGCCCCGGCCTGTCCACGCAATGAAGTGTGAGTTTGAAGGGTCATCCAACAGGGCCACCAAAAACTGCCAAAGCTGCAGCGAGCCTCGTCTCTGATAGGTCGGGCCTTCGCGGTACAGCCCCGCCTCCTGCTTTATATCACCTGTGGGTGGACAATTACAAAAGACGTTAGCTCATAGCCCGGTCCTAAAATGCCTATGGGCAATACATCATCATGGTGAAACTGGGCTTAAAAAATACAATAAAAAGCGAAGCACTGGTGCAACCTTCAATAGATAAAGTTGCCATATTATATGTCTGGAGTCTCATACAGTATTCAAGATGATAGAAGATGACTTTACAGTAAAAAGTCAACTTATTATTTCAGAAATAATATTTAATAACGGAGCACATAAATATAAATAAATACATACTTTCCACCTTCTCTGGTACCACGCAAGTGTCATCATAGAAGTGCCTTGCAACTTTGTCAAACATACATCCTATTGAATAAAGACATTGATATATTGTTATAATGTGACTTTATACATTTAGACATTTTAAGTAATAAAACAGCCATATAAGATACTGTGTGGATAGTTACCCTCTGTTCTGTTATTGTGGGCCAGATATCCTTCTTGTCTAAGATATACAGAGTGACAGCTAGGCACTTCTGAAAACAGAAAACGAAACAAGAAAAGCATTTTAAAAAGCGGAAAAAAACATGCATGGGTTATTTGCTTACTATTATTTTCCACTTTAAGACAATGGAAAACTAATCCTATCTTCTATTCAAAAGAGTAGGTTAAAACATTATAGACAGCAGATTTGTGAGGATGAACCGCAGTGGACGCCTTCTGCTCCGCGTCAGTTATGTTGTTTGTTGGAGCTGTGATTCAATCAAAGCAAAGCAAGACAGCTTAAGTGAATGCTCCATAAAACATCTAACCCTGTTCATTTGGACCTATAAAGATCTCTCAGGGTTTCATTCAAGTAATGGGCCTGTCGAGGAAATTACCGCTGATTAAATTAGCCGCTGACTGCCCAGTCCTTACACAGCTCACAACAAACAAGCTCCTTTATGAGGCAAAATAAATTCTTCTAAATGGTTGGGAGGGGATGCAAAACATGTCGATGATCTCCTCCGCTGATGTAAAGAACCAATGCAGACAAATCACACACGCTCAAGAAGCTCTCATCACTTCATTTGTTAGCTTTTAGTGCGTCTAATTTTTATAGACAATAATTAGACAATATGTTTTAGATAGTAATATCAACATACAGTGTAAAACTTAAGGCGCAAAAATATCCTTAATTTTTTAGATACCACTAACAATTATTTAGGAACTGTCAGAGTATCTGTTGTAAAAAAATAATTTTAAAATAATACTAATAAATGTAATTAAAAAAGAAATTATATCAACTGAATGAAAGAATAACTTTTATATTGTAAGTAATATTTCAAGATGAACACATACTGGACTAAAGCATATATTATAAAGCATAACATAAACTCAGGGTCTGTCGAAAATATTAATAAAGAAAAAATATTTTGTTAAAAATATAATAAATGACATTTTGTTGCTTTGACATTAAGTAAACAGAAAAGGCCTCAGTATTACTGCTATTATCCTCAGGTTATATTTCATAGATTCACATAATCAACAGGAAACAGCTGAGAAGCAGCACGGCGTTCTTTCCTGACAGGCGTCTGCATCCACCTCCATTTTTTATGAATGAAAACCAAAAGCCTCTTCATTCATGCCAGAGCTGGGCCGACAGCCTGGGGGCCCCTGGGGGAGAGATTAGGGGCCCCTCTCCTTTCCAGCCAGGCCCTCAGGAAATTAGATCAGGCCCAAATTTCCTAATAACATGCTAATTCTATCAATCTCCCAGTCCCTAATAAAGTTGCTATCTGGCTGTATGAGTATCCAAAAGAAAACAAAAGAAAAATGATCTTCTGTTTCCTGTTAGTTTAATGAAGCACATACCATCTCCATACCCTTATAAATCATGCAGATTTGACCTATTTATTCTATTTATTCAGCTATTTATTTATTTTTCTCTTTAATCATTTACACTCTAGGGTGTTTTCATGTTTTTGAAGAGGCTGCATTTATCTGCACAAAATACATTATTTTACAATATTATATACAATATTTTTTTACAATTAAAACAGTTTTCTATTGCAATATATGTTAAAAAGCTGAATTTTTTAAGCATCATTAGTCTTCAGTGTCATGTGATCCTTCAGAAATCATTAGAATATGCTGACTTGGAGCTCAATAAACATTTCTTTTGATTATCAATGTTGAAAACACTTGTTTGGCCTAACATTTAGTGTAAATGATATAAATTAAGCAGTATACTGCTCTGTGAGTATGACTTGTAAACGAAGCTCACCTGAGTCGTAGGTGAAGTCGCGAGGCTCTTGTTTGATCATCATGGAGTGAGGGTATGTCTGTGGCAGCGGCGCCCCCACCATGGCCGGATGCTCGAAGAGGGGGTCGCCGTACTCCTGCTTGAACCCTTGAGGAGGGAAGGGGATGCTGGGTTCTGACATCTGTCTGTGATACATGGGCCGTCCGTCCCGAGACATCGAAGGTGAGGGGAACGAATGACATGGCTCCGACAACTGCCGCCGAAATCTGAACAAAATACTGAGTAGAATAAGTATCGTGTATAATATCTACCTATATATCTATCTGTCTGACTGTCTGTCTGTCAGAGGTGTTTTGGTAATTGGCAGTACCTGTGGTCCATGGGGTAAGCGCTGTCAGGGGGTGCGAGGTGAGGGTACGTCCTGTCTGGTTTGGGGGTGGGGGCGGCAGTTGGAGACACATGCTGTCCAGGGGACACGGGCGTGCTGCAAGGGGTAGACACTGGGCTGGAGGCCTTCATTCCCGAGGGATGCTTCTGCTCGTAGGCACTGGAGACACCAGGGAGCAGGAGCAGTTTAAGTTAGTCTTTCCTGAGGGCCTTTCAGGCTACTGAGATTATTATGAGACTCTGCTCGACTTTATTGCTGGAAAATTAAAAAAATTAAAAAAACATAAACGCTAAAGCTTTTTGTCTGCAGCGTACTGTATAATGCATGCTAAACTGGTGTTTCAATAATGGCTGGAAATGATTTTTTAAATATATCTTTATATCTTTTGAATTACATGTTTTTAAAGGGGTAAATTAATATAAAAAAAAATTAAATAATGCTAATAAAAATATATGCATACTGTATGACATTTTATATATTTATCTGTTGAACCATTGTGAAAAAAATATTCATAAGACTAAAGGTATTACAATTATAACAATAATAAATGATAATTAAAATAAACATGATATTTACTAAAATATAATTTTTATTTATTGCTTAAAAGTCGGTCTCTTATGTTAAGCAAGTTTGCATTTAATACAGTAAATGCAGTAATATTATTACAAATTAAAATAACTGCTTTCTATTTTAATCTATTAATAATGTGACAAAAAGGTGAATTTTCAGCGTCATTACTCCAGTCTTCAGTCTCACATAATTCTTCAGAAATCATTCTAATACACTGCTCGAGGAACATTTTTATTATCAATGTTGAAAACAGTGCTGCCTAATATTTTTGCGGAAACCATTATGTTTATTTTACAGGATTCTCTCATGAATAGACTGCTAAAAAGCAGCATTTCTTTGAAACATACAGTATGTTTACTGTCATATTTTATCAAGTTAATGCATTGTTGCTGAATAAAATTATTAAATTAATTCTAACAAAATCTAACAGACACCAGAATTTTGAACAATAGTGTATGTATGTGTATATATATATATATATATATATACACGTGCAGGAATTGCTCACATAGTTCCATATTCTAACCAAAAAAATCCCACAATTCCCCACATCTGTGCTTTATCCATCCAGCAGCTCTCCACCACTCACATGCCACAATCGACAAGGTACCAAAGAGAAACCATCTGATATCTTGTCAGATACGAACCTTAACGCAATTACACTCCATTCAGAAACATTAAAAGACAAGGAAGGAACAGGCTTCTATGGGGCTCGACAATCTCCAAAGCACCTCTGAAGAGAACATCATTATCACAGAGGTTGTTGGTTCAGCTTGAGTGCCATCTGCAATACGAGGGCAGGTTGGCTCCTCCAGCGAAATAAAACATGCAAGCGAAATGTCATAAATTTAAAACCAAATCAATAGGAAGATGACTGTAACCAAGCAACCGTGTTTGCCGTAGACGCTTGTCCAAGTGGAAAAGCCATTTATTGCACTTAATGCACCGTAGCGTAATTTCTTGTTTTTCTTTTTTGTGTTTTTTCCCCTCTTTCCAATTTCAGGTGGATCTCATTCAAATCATTTTGAACAGCACCTGCTGTACAGTTGCCTTTGAGGAAATAACTAAAGGAAAACTATTATTATTGTGCTTTTTTTTTCCAGAAATCTTTAAGACTATTCTTGGCTCAGGCTGAAAAGTCACATCTACACCAAGACCCCATCTGCTTTAGGGCTGTTCTGTCAAATGAACGTCTGTGCTTTTATTCAGCCTTTAGTCACATATAAAAGGTGAAACACACACCCACTGTAACACTTTAGTGTCGGAGGTGAATTTCTGCTGAAAATTCAGCGTCACGAACAGTGTGATTAACAAACCCAACATTTGCATTCATACATTAGGGGGGTTTTTTTTCACAAAAACATCTGTAATTAGTAAAATAACACACCCTAAATTGACAAATAATAGGTAAAAATAGTTAGTTAAACGGTAGCGTTATTGCAAATGTATGTAGACATATTCGGCCCATTTATCACTTAACTCTCTCACTCCAGATGCCGAGGCTGGATTTGCAAAGCAAAATATGTGATGTTAGTGTCTCTCTGACAGCTGAAAAGTATAAAGTTTAGAGTTGATTTTCACTGCTTTGGTGCAAAAACACTTATGGTTTCACGCAGACGTCGCAGTCTAGCATGTCTAGCGTTCGTCTTGTTACTACCGGTATTTTCTTATAACACTTGATGCATGCAAGTTATACAATCATTTAGCGTCCTATACAAGATTGGATTATTTTATGTGGGATTCTGTGAACGTTACCTGATGTTATACAGGCACTTCTCCCCATAGTGGATTCTGAAGGGCCTCTCCTGACTGCAGGCTGAGCCCAGATCAGTACACGGACTGTGGGGCTCTCTCTTTATCCTCAACTGCAGCCCGTGGAACGCCACTGAAAAAGAGACAAACGTATAGATGTTTAAACAGAACACAGAGAGCTTATATTCTTTACTCAAAAATGCAGAAGTGTCATTTTAAACTGCAATCATTGTCTCACTCACACAAGTAAAGTTGAGAAGAATTTAAAACATTTACATTTTTTCATGCATTCACCAAAAATCATTAGATTTCTGTTTGTATGCTAAAAGTTAGTTAGGTTTCTTACAACTCACATAAACAAGGACAGATATGTAATAAAATCTTTTTTAAAAACTGCATCAATTCAGTAACCAAATTCCGTTCAAAACAACACTAAAGGCATGTATTTAAACAGCTTCTAAAGGTAATATTTGAAAGCATAAATAGAAAGTAATTCATTTATTTGATTAAATTGCTGTAAGTTGAGAATAAAAATATCAATGTCTAAAGTAAAAAAAAAACGTAATTTATTTGGCAGTCTTCTGAAATTTTTAAATGGTCTTGTTAGGATGTGTCGTTGTTCATGATAGTGGATTCTAAAAGTAGCAGTATGGATGAATAATTTATACTTGAGAAGACTTCTTGACGGACCATATTAAGAAGCACGTAGACAGATGAAGAGAAAAAAATGCCATAATTGATTTTACGCAAAGGAATACGAGTAAACGAATCAATACAAAATCTGTTAGCATCACGGGACATCATACGTGCAGGATGTCATTCCAGGATTGCAACAATTATACATTCATTGATTGGTGTTAATGGACAACATTTTCAAGAAGTCGTTTATGACATTTACTTTCAGTTTTTTTGCATCCTTGCAATTTATGAGATGCATTTAAAAAACCCTGTGTACATCAGATGTCAACTGAAGTGGGCAACACCTCCAAAAAAAAAAAAACACACATCAAATAAAGAGTTCTTATAAAATCAAAAGAACATCTTGAGTACAGCAAAATATGAATCTTAACTTGTTATGCAAAATATTCACAAATTATTTCCATTGTTATGACGTTAACTGAACATTCACGTTCCATTTCTTTTCTGCTGCGCTCTAATAGATTTCATTTTTCATAAATCAATAGTCTTTTCTCTGCTAAAAGTCATTCATAATGCAACCGAACACCATTTTCACTGCTCCCTGCGTTACATAAAAGTGCATTTGGATAAAAATCACAACTGTTTCTAAGTGTCATACTGTTTTTTTTTCTGTGCTGATGGTCGTGCGTTTTCTCACCCTTCTCTCTTTCTCACTTTCACCTCTTCGCTGACTGTTACTCGCTGATAATAGATTCAGTCACACCTTCTTCTTAAACACTGGGCTTGAATTACGATGGCCTTTACAAAATGGCAAATAACTAAAATATAATCGCAGTTTCATCACACTTCCCCAGCCACAAATCCCTATTATATTAGTGTTTTAAACGATTGATCTTTTACAGTACCACCACCAATTCTCTTAACAATTACAAATGAATTTAAAAGAGAAAAAATATACACACTACATTACCATTCATAAATGTGGGGTCGGAAGATTTTTATGCACTTAAAGCTCACAGAGGCTGCATCTACTTGATCAAAAATACTGTAATAACATATTTTAAAATGTAGTTTATTCCCGTGATGGCAAAACTGAGAACCCAGCATTACTCAGTCTCACATGATCATTCAGAAGCAAAGTATGCTATTACAGTGCAAAATTTTCAGACATAATTTAAATATGCTGATATGGTGCTATTGTCAGTGTTTCAAAACACTTGTGCTGCTTTTTTGGATGAATAGTAATAGGATGTTTAAAATAACTATTTTTAATTTATTAAAAAAAATATTAAAAATGTATTTAAAAAAATTTCCTTGCATTTTTACTGTCACTTTTGATCAATGTAATGCATACTTGCAAGATAAAAATATTAATTCTTTAAAAATTACTTTAAATTATACAAATAATTTCACAAAATAACCAGTATATCAGGCCACACACGTCTAGTGCGCAGCAGCAGTTTGAGAGGTGTATTTTCTGGCTCTGTTATCCCTGTATATCCCATTTGGAGGTGTTTTGTGGGAATGGACCACATGAAACGGAAGTGATCCACTGGCATTGTCGACTCAGACCCATATGGGAGGGCCAGGATGCCCGTTCAAGAGCCCAACCGCCATGCCCTCGCTCTACCTCCATCTGCCCGTCCCTCCTCTCCTCCGACAACGCCAGCTAACACCCTGCAGTTCCTTCATTTTTGCTTAAAAATACATATTGGAATGAAATAATACTTACTTTTTAAAAAATAAACCCCATAAAAATGACGTTTCACTCCTCTTTTGTCACGGCCTACGCTCACAATAAAGTCTAAGGAAGGGATACAGGACAATAGCCCATTATCAGCAAACACTAGTATATTTTATTTGCCTAATGAGCTCGAGTTCTCTAGAAAGACAAAGCCCCCCTTTCTTCTCCCCTACATCCTCAGTAGCAGAGTCTGTTTTGGCTCCTCTTTAAGACATAAGCTGGACTCACTCCCCACTGTGCCTCATTCAGTCCATGCCACTTCCGACACTGGCACCGGCTCTGCCACGACCACTGTGCGCCAACTTTACTTCCTATGCCCATTTAAAGGCCTATTGCTTCTGGCTGCACTCGCTGAGAAGGTACACAACCCAGAGAACACACGCCGTTCACGTTCTCTCTCTTTGTTTATACACAGAAACAACAGCGGCGAACGACAACATGGCACGACAGTTTTCACACAAAATCACCAAATTTGAGCTTCTTTTAGAGTCAGAGTAAAAAAAGGTCACACTTACAGTTTTCACTCTGAAAGTCTGGAACAAACTGCTCATCATTGTCAGGAACTTGAGCTAGGAAGAAAATAACAGAGAAAAGGGTAAACAGATTTTTTCATCAAAATGATTATATTAACACAATCTCTACTTTAATGAGTTACTTCCTCTCTGTAATTGAAACACTAATTCTCAGACCAACCCATAAAGACATTTATTGGTTTAAAACAGACAAAACATATCCTCTAATTATGTCTGTAATTTCATTTCGACTTAATTTGTTGGACAAAGCAGGCTCTTGCGTGTGAAACGCACCCCTTATCCATCTTGACATAATGGTGTCTTAAAATAGTTTGAGAATGAAAAGATAAAATAAAACAAACCACGCAAACCAAAGGAAAAACACCTCGCCTTGTGATCAAATGTGCTTTACACAGCGTCTTCATAAGGATAGCCATGCAGCGAGAAAACACCTATTGTTCACACTGTCTAATTGGGACACATCCCCACTGGTGAATGCACCTGTACCTGCCGCGACGGCTGCCGTCCAAACAGAGCACGTTCCTCTACCTTTCCCTCTCTCGTAGCTAATGCTAAAATAATGAAGCCTTCATACGGAGCTCAATTAAGCACATTCATGTTTATGTCACATGTGTTTGCACTCTTGCAAGACTTCTGTTGTTTATTGCTTGTTCAGCTCGACACAAAGGCGCACCGAGGCGGAGGAGAGCACGAGACCTCGCTGCACGGGGCTATTAGCACGTTTATTCCTCTGCGCTAAAATTGGATTTTCATTTTCACAACAACAGTAACAAGTCGCAACACGCACAAATCGGCATTTGCTTTGTTTAAGGCAACAAGTTTCGCTCGGCTACTTGGCTTTTTTTTTGGAAATGAGAGGGTTTTGTCATGTCTGTGTAAATTGTAATGCATTGTAAGTCAATGTGGGAGAATTTTTCACTGAAAAAACGCTTTTTTATTTGTTAAATAATATAAATGAGACTAAAATTCTCATTCTTGTAAGTAGTAAAAAAACTTTACTGAAGTATATTTCATAATAAAATCTATTTTAGTAGTTGGTCTACTTCAAAATATCATTATTTGCTGTTTATATGAAATCATTAAATGGAAATTTCAAAGTAAAAACACCAAATTATTTATCTTAGTACTTTTTTAGTACAAAACTCTGATTCAAACAAGAGTCAACTACATAATAAAGATATATTATAACTGAACAGTTAAAATACAATCTACTCTTTTATATATATATATGTATATATATATAAATCATGTCAGGATAAGTTGACACATACACTATAAATCATACACAATAAAACAATTTATTAATAGCATTTGTAGGCATTTTTAGCATTTTTTTGGTTAAAACTTAATTGCAGTTTTCCTGTGATAACTGGACCACACAGAGTATTTTATATACTGTATTTTGTTTTATTAAATTATGTTTCTGAGCCATAATGGTTAAAATAGAAATAAATAATAGAAATAGAAATAAAATTAGAAAATAAAATCTAGAAATGTGCATAAAATATGCCTAAACTGACTTTCATAAATAAACCCACACTATTCACTCAAGTAAAAAGTGTGACAACTAGCCCCGGTCTGTTCTATAACTTCAAATCAGCACCAATTTATCTTATATACAGTATTTGTCGGTGTTTTGAAAAGGCAAGTCGAGCTCAACCGCAGCAGACGTCTTTACTGGTTGAACTCGACAAGAAATACCACCACCGTTTCTCTGGCTGCTTCCAAAGCAAACACGAGCAAAGAAATATTAAACAGTCTCCTCAACCAGATCAGAAGAGTGCATTAAGAGTCAGAACGGCAGCGTAAACATCACTTAAAGAGAGAAAAGGTGAGAGGAAGGGGGAGACTGAGCAGCAGCCAGTATTCTCAGCAGGGTGAATGAGTCAACCTGTGAATGGGACAGCTGATCCCAGCACCACTCCTGAGGCTAGCTAAGGTGTTGGAGCATGTCCACCGGTTCAAGAAAAAAAGAGAAGAGCAGAAAACACACAAACTGCAGCCAGGCCAGGCCGTGAACGGCGCGGATCCAGCTACATAAAGAGACTCATAATCACCTCTCTGCCAAACAAAGAGGAAGATGCAGAGAAATCACTAGTAAACTAAATCCTGACATGACATATTCAGTGAAGTCTTTTGTAAGTTTTCTAGACGTAATAAGTGACTGTCAGCCGTCTCTGGCCGAAATGACACATGTACGTCAAATGACGAGCCATCAGCTCTTTAGTCTACGCTGCCGGAAATTCAGTCCGTCGCTCATACGTCTTCCTCTTCTTTCCAATTACCTGAGCTAATAAATCTCTGAAATGAAACCGCTAGGTCTTCGTTTGGGTTCTAATGGACAGGAAGTCATATATTAAATCTATCTGCGATTTATCTCAAATCTTTGGGCGCTGCGGCTGATGGATGGAAGACAGGTTGAATTGTACTCCTCACTGTAATATCTACTTTTTTTTTTACTCCGCACACTTTTTTTTTTCCCTGCCGGATACACTAAAATATTTAAGTCATGTCTTATTCTTTTAGAGGCCCTGGGGGGGATTTGGCATAATCAAACTCACGACAAGGACAGTAAAGTCCGAAATCTGTTCTAAAGCGTACTTTTAATTTTAAAATCCACAATTATACTGCAAGCATTTTTAAATATATTAAAGAATACATGAAAGCGGTCTATTAAAAATTAAGATTCTCTTTTCTTATGCAGGTGGGCAAGTCTTATTTTACATCTTAGATGTTTGGTTTTAAAAGGTGACCAGTACACACGACAATGTCCTGTGGTGCAGCTGTACTGAAGCATATGTCTATGAAGTTATTTGAGATGATACTAAATAAAAAGATACTTGATTAAGCCAGACTTTCATGTGGCATTCAAAAATTCAATCACACAAGCCAGATGTAATGTGATCGCTAACAGAAAACAGACACACACTCATCTTCATTTCCTCTTTTTGTCCAAAGTGCACGCAAATGCATTCCATAGGCTGAAAGGCAGCTGGGGTTTCACAAATGCAAAGCGCTGGAATCGGTTTTACAAACTGCTTTGCATGATTTTCAGCTGTCCAACTACTTTGTTTTATTTATTTTTTCTTCCCAATTTGCAACCAAACTGCTTTTTACAATAAACAGACAAAAGGCTGTTATGTCTATCATGATTTGCGACTTATATTTTAATTTAATGAATATATTAATGAATCCACATAGCTTTTTACATTCTGATATAATTGAAACATGATAGTATAATTGCAGCCAACTATATATCAATATTTATAAACTAAAAAAAGTTTTTGAACTTGAAAAAATAAAACTAATTATCAGTTCAAATTCATTTGCATGCACATAATCAGTTTAAGGTTTTCTAAATGTATAAATGTCCTCAGAAACATTTTAATAATGTTAAAACCTTTCAAAATCATTCACTTTTTGCAGCCAGAAAAATTACTTTTTTAATATTTGCAACGTTTTGCAGCACTAAAAAAAAATCACAGTTTAGAGTAAAACTTAACACACATTTTTAACATCAAATTTGAAAGTTGACCATTTAGGAAATTTTAACATAACATTGCTAGGAATGTAAAATTTTACATTTTAAATACAAGAAAAATATTACATCTTTAACTACAAAATGTCTACATTTTTTAACGCAACACTGTAAGAAATTTTACATTACTATCACATTAAATTATTTCCAAACAAATTAACCAAAGAGTGAACCATTTACTAACCTAAAGGTCGGTGCTGCAAGCAAGGTGGGAAGAAGACACTCGCGCTTAACTCCTGAAGCATCACGTTTGAGTTAGACCACAACCAGCATGCCTTGCCATGAGAAACAAAAAATTGCCAAAAACAACCAAAAAAAAAAAGTTGGGGGGAAAAAAACGAAGCGCTAAAAGTTGAAGCTCTTGAAGCGGTCTAGCGTCAATCCATCTCTTTAACAAAAAGAGTTACAAAAATAAAGAAAAACCTAACGTACGAGAAAGAGAGGCATACGAAAAAGAAAACGAGTGAGGGAGAGAAGGTGTGTGCGTGTGCGTGCGAGAGAGAGAGGTGGCAGTGTTGGTGGCTCGTCTGCCTTAGCTCCTGCCAAAAGCGGACGAGAGGAGAAGAGAGTGAGCGAGACTGCAAGTTCTTCTGGTAATTTGTGATGACACTCAAAGTAGAACCTCCTCGGTCTCCCCCTAGACTCCTGCTCTTCTCAAGCACTAATGTATGCATGACACACCAAGTGCCTTCGCTACAGATGCATTAATTGGACTGCAGATTAGGTCTGTAACTTGAGGCATATTTGCTCCCCTCCCCCAAATCCCCCCCACCCCACGCTCTCTCCGCTTCTTCAGCTTCAAAACAAAAGCTCGATCAACCAGCGAGAAACCTTGAGATTGAAGTAAACAGAGCAAGAGCTTACCTTCAGCGAGCCAGGTCTCCTGAAGTTGGCTGAGATCTTGAAACAGCTCTAAAAACAAAGAAGGTAGAGTTAGAGATGGCCAAACAACAGGTACAAAGCTTTAATTATGAGTTTTGACCCTCAGCGCCTCTCCATTCCAGTCTCAAAGCCCTCTGAAGACCGAGGGCGAGCGCAGCTGATTGAGATTTTAAAGCCCCGAGTGCAGGTGGCAACGAGTGATATTGCATTTTGCGAGATGTTAAGAAGGCGTGAAATGAACATTGTCTTTTTCACCCACACCTGAGTGCTTACCCTCGGTGTCCAATGCCAGGTCAGAGTTAATGAATTTTCTTTTCCTGTCCTTCGCTGGTCTCGTGCTGGACGTCTTTCCCCGAGGATTCTAAGCAGAAAGCAACAGATCAATTGTCTCGGATGAAGATGGAGTGTGTCGAGTTTGCTTTTGAAAGACATCATGCTTACTGCCAGATTTTTTAGTTAGTGGCACTTTTGACTCGTTTGAAATCTTTAAAAATTCAATTTAAAACTGTGTTTTAATATTATATATGATTATGGCAATGATCAACCCTCAAGAGAAGTTTTAATTTTGACTCAGAAAGTTGAATAGTTACCCAATGTTAGTTGATAATTATTTTTATTATTATTATTTATTTTTTATTATTTGAAAAAGTCTCAAAAACTGAACCGTTTTGTAATGATATCTAGTTTTAAAAATACTGTATATATATATATATATATATATATATTTAAACTTTTCTTTACAATGTCACCTCTCATTTCCATCTCAGTGCTTTTTTGCAATTCTTTTCTAAAATGCATTTGTGATTGTAATAAAAGTGTAATACTTTTTTTTTTTTTTTTTTAAATGTAAACTGCAGAATTGAAAATATGATTTTCTTAGGGAAAAGTAAAAAATAGAATTTCCCTTGCTTTAACACAATTTAAATGTATTATGCAGGGGACGTTACACAGTCCAAAATATAGTAATTCTGGTATCTAAGTAGTTTAATACACAATGACAGGATTGCCAGCTATTAAAATGAATACTATCAATGATTATTAACGTCTTCGAAATCATTCCAGAAGTTTCCCTAAAGTGAAGAATCACACACATACAAATGACAGACCTGTCACGTTACGGTTTAAAAAACGCAGATTCGCGTCATCGGTCAATTATATGACAGAAACATATTTACAATCACGGAGAGCACTGATTTACCTTCATCAGACTTACATGAGATTTTATGAAAGGCACTTGTTGGTCGTAAAGTCCGTCCATTCTGCAGCGGTTGGACTCTGAGCGCGCCGTCCGATCACCCTTTGAAGTAGGAGACTGACTTTAAGCGATTTATTAGAGATGGAACATGAACTGCAGCGCGCTCGAGCGCATTCAGCGGCTCCATTCATAAACATATCTTTCACTACATGCTGACTATTATGAAACAGACATTAAATGCAGCAGATCCGTGACACTTTATAGATGAAGTTGCAAGTGTCCTAATGTAAATATGTTGCGATGCTGTGCGTGCGTAACGCGGTGAGCCGATCCTCCGAAGGGACTGGACTTTTGGAAACTCTTTTTTTCTGTTTCTAGTTACGTTTTACTGAAGCGTCGAAGGTGATGGAGAACTTAAAGCTTGCACTCACCCCAGTAAACGCACCGCGTTCATGCATGGATGTGTCGCCGGACTGAATGAGAAAAGCGCTCTCGTCTCTCCTCCGCGCTCAAGTCAACACACACTCGCTGCCTGCTGCTCCAGGGGCCTCCCTTCAGAAACAGCCGGCGCCCCGCTTCCCATTGGCTGCCACTGTCCTCCGCCGGATCAGATTTCCACCCGTCAATCAAGAGCCTATTTCACCGTTCCTTCATTAAAATATGCAAAACTGATATTGCAATTATAAGGTGTTTATTTATGAGAAACACATCACGTTATTATAATCTCTCTTGTGGCTAGATGCTTTGGAAATGATGTGCACACAATCACTGGATCCCGTTTATAAGGCTTGCAAATGACCTAACAGTTTTTGACGAGCTAAACAAAGCTTTCAAACTTTCAAAGAGAGAAGTAAACAGGCATATGCTCAGAATGGCCAAGGTAACATTTAAAAAAAAAAAAATCTTAGACAATTTAAAGCAGTGGTTCTCAACCTGGGGGCCGTGGCCCCCTAGAGGCCCTTAACAAACTTCCAAGGCGGCTCTGAATTTATGGACAGATAATTATGCATAGCATTCATATTCTGAAATACCAATCAGAATAACTTTATTCTGAGTTGTGCAATGGGTTATGCATCCTGTAAAAATGTAAAAACTGAAATGTTTTCTCATTTATGAAATGTACAATTAATTTGAAAATTGTTTCTAATATAAATAAATATAGCAGGTTAAGACATGCTCGTTTTTTTAGTTTTTTTTTTTGTATGCAGTACAATTTTCCAGTCTCCATTTTTCATTACCATAGGTTTCATTAGTCACCTTAAATTTAATTAAATAAATACACAAATATACACAAAGATATATAAGATATTCTCAAAATAATAATGATAAAAAAGATGAACAAAGAATCACTTCGATTGGCATTTTAATTTGATTTAATCTAAATGAGTCTTTGTGGATGACTATTTGAATATATAGCCTATCATTTGAATATTTGAGCTAACTATATAGGGTGAGGAGGATCTTTCCCCCATAACACCTATGGTTATAGATATGCTTTCACACCTTATCTGACCTTTGAGATGAAGTTCATTATATCCATTTACATGCAACATATTTAACATGTGCTAAAAGTGTCAGTCCTGCGTTTCCTTGTGTCAAAGCTCTAATCACATCACTACATGTCATTTTTGCAGGATCAGGTAAACCACCAGATAAGCAGAGGAACGTCCATTATAGGGAACTGATGGAAACCTAAAGTGACATTTTAAGTCCTTCTTGACACAATGTATATTCCCGTGAGCTTTACAGAAGGCAGGACAGGTATAGATGGTCATTTGACAGGTTAACATTAAAAGGTTACAACCATAGGGATGCATTTGTTGTCAGGTGAAGAGGTGAGCCGTTCCAGCAAGCTGACGGGTTCAAAAGGTCAAAGTACATGTGTTTCGATTGGACAAATTACCTGGCATATTAAAAATGTAGCTTTTACTGATTTCAAAACTTTTATAAAAGGATCAAAAAGTTCAAATCTGTAAATAAATCTGGGTTTAAACTGCTTGATCTCAGTTCTGTGAGGAAAGAAAAATAATTAAAATTTTGCAAAATGAAAATGCACATGTATTTGATTTGGCACATTAATATTGATTTTTTTTAATGACTTTACAAAGCATACTCATGTTATAACAGGCCAAGCATAAAATGCAACACTCACTTTTAAACAATATAAATCTCTCAGCTCACCAAAATGGTCCTTGAAGATCTTGGTATAGAGGGTTTATAAATTATGACAGCCATTTCAACTTTTTACTGCATTTTAAATGCTAAAAATGTCATACATCATATCTCGATCCAACATGCAAATACATCAAGCAAGTTCATTGTGAGTTCATTGCACAAAGCACTTATTATGAACTGCGGGCTATGTGGGGGTGAGTGAAAATAAACCAGGTTTAACCAGAAACTTAAGTTACCAGGATGTGCCTCACATCATTGCATGCTGCTATCACAAGAAAAGAAAAGGTGCAGTCGCACATTTGCTTTAGCTCTGGCAGAAGTGCATCACAACACATGAATATGCATGAGCAAAGCACCTTGTGACCATGACAACCATGTCTTGTCAAGACAAAATACAAGTCTTTCAATCTGATTCTTCAACAAGCAAGCAGCTTCAGCTTAAAATAAAACACAGGCATTCGCATTAAAAACCTAAAATCGGCTACTGACTCTGGACAAGGATTGTCTAACAATAACCTAAAACATTCATTTGTGCTTGTAATATAAAGAGTGTTTGTCCACAAGTTCATGCTTCTGGAAATGATTCTCTTCAATGTTTAGTTGATCCTTCTTCAAGTAACTTGACTGTGATAAGTGTTTTAGAATAGTAGTGATTTAGAAAAAAACAGTTGAAAAATGATGATTTTTTGATTCAAGTGAATTTTTCAAATGCAACTTCCAAAACAATTAATACATTTATACTTAAAAATTAAACAAGTTGCATGATTAACGTAGGAACATGCTGTCATAGAAATCACCCATGGACATCACAATTTTTTTTTCTATAGAAAAACAACTGGCTGTCAGTATCAGCTGCAAAATAAAATAAAATAAAAATATAAAATAGAATATTTTACAAAGTTCTGGATTTGAACCCAGCATGCTAAAGAATATGAAAAATGTACCACTAGACCAACACATTACACATTTTAAGATAAAAAGTACTTTGTTTTTCATTTGGCCATGACTCATCTCACATTTGGCACCAACAAATCCAATTCCCGTTGAGCCAAAACTTACCTTTTTAAACATCTGTGAAAAAAACCTTCCCTAAGTTTGGCCCTTTCCTCCCAGCACTTGGCTTGCACTGCATAATGGTGGTTTAATCAAATAGCAGAGACAGCAAGCTGGTGGCTGAAGTGATCTGAAATCTAGAGATCTGTAGCCTAACCGCAGCTGTCAGGAACCTTCACAAAGGTTTTCAACCATTCACATGAACTCTACAGCAGGTGTAGCATCGCTCTCAGGTGTCAGTCTTTACTCTCTCTGCGGTCACGTCAAAAGAAGGAGAAGAAGCTAGAGCTCTGAGGAGGACCCATCAGCATACGAGCTTGATTCTCATGCACGATTTTAATCTGTTGGAAAGAGTGACAACAAATATAATGTGAAAATGTTTAAGTTACATGATATAAATCCATAAAGAGAACCAGATGAGAGAAGATAGGGCAGATAAATGTTATATGTACTGGCATAATACACAAATAAAGGCACATAACTTGCCAAAGAGTCACTCCAAGACATGAACAAGGCGAAAAAACAGACAGGCAACTAATGGACTAGAATGAGAAGTGAAAGTGTCATTAAAATCTTGTTTATTAACTCTGCTCCTGTCACATTTAATTGGGTGCTGAATTCCCTATTTGTGGGTCAATTATAATTCCACATCAAAGGTGATGGTAAATATCAAGCTCTTCTCTTTGAATTCACCCATTTGCTTTGTTCATGAAAGTATTCAGACACAGTAATGGCAATCAGAAGGTAAATGGTACCGAACACCTCAAAAAGAAAACCTTTGGAGCATTTAAGTTTAATTAAGAGGAAGAGTCAACATGGCATTTTTTAACATATGGGGTGAAATGGAGAGTGTTCATATATAATGCAAATTTATTGGAATCGTGCCCTTTTTAAGCGTCTCTCTGGAACAATTTATTGCTAAATAATTCAATACATATATATCATTTATTTATTTTATTAGCAATGTTATTTACAAAAAAATATTTAATGATATTAATTAGTAAATAAATATGTTTAGGAACAAAATTAATATATATATTTTTTTATTTCCACACTGATTTCAGAAAAAAAAAATTATACAGTGCCACTAATTTACACACAAACCCTCACAAGCAAACACAGATACAATGCAGCGACACCTAAAAATGGATTAGCATAATCACTTTTGCTGAGGATAAGCTGGAACACCTGAATATTGACTGTAGTGTCTCAAAAGCATTCCTTACGTTTACTGACACTAATTAAGCCTTAACGAAGCCATAGGTTGCCATGGAGATCACCTGCTATGATAACAGTTTTGTTGGTGTCTACCTTTAACCAGAGTTTTAATCTACAGGTACAAGTGCTCCTTCCAATTAATTGTGTTGTCATGCTTTTTGGATTCCAGGCATCGACAAAATGAAGTATATGTAAATGAACACTGCACTTCAGAAAAGATGCTTTCAGAGAAGCGAAACTTTAATTAAAAGCAAACAAAGCTTCGAATCTTGCAAATGAGGTGGTTGTTTCGGGATGGAGCGCATTTTCAGCTTTCTTGTAAAACGCTGCTGTGATTTTTACACAAGATAACGGGAGAATCTAAGACTGACCAACTAAAGCCGGTTTAGATGGAAAAGGAAACTGAGAAAACGCTCAAACAAATATTTCTATGCGTAAACATTCATAAAAAGGTTAACACATGCAATATAAAGGACATTTAAGCATATAAAAATATGAAATGTGCATGCCATACTTACAGTGCATGGGCTCTGCATCCATGGCTCACCATCTATTTGCATAGGAAGGGCTTTACTGGTTCTGTCAATGGAACATAGTTATATAATATTTAAACAGGAATAATATGTTAAAATAAGTAAAACATTTAATTTTTATTTATATACAGTATAATATATCAGTAAACATCAAGATAAAGTTTTTGTTCTGCACCATTTTTAATATCTTTCTATCATAAGTCTTACAATGTAAATGAAAATCTCAAAAAATAATACACTACTATTCAAAAGTTTTAGCCGGTACAATATTTAATGTTTTTTGAAGACGTCTCATGCTCACCAAGGCTTTATTTGTTGAAAAATGCAGTAAACAGTAATATTGTGAACTACCTGTATTATTACTAGGGGTGTGACGAGACACTTTATCCCACGAGACGAGACACTGGGTCCACGAGAACGAGGCAAGACAAGATTTTTAGACGTTTTAAAATAAATCCTCAATGATAAAATATATTGGGAAAAAAATTATTTTATTCAACAAAAACATTCCAAAAAATGTAGGTGAATTTTTGAAATTAAACTATTTTTATGAATTACATGCAGTATTAAACAACATGCGAACACTGCAAAATATTTCACAACAAACTGACAGGCAAGTAATTAACAATAAATAACAAAAAATTTAAAATAGTATAAATAAATAAAAACAAATTAAAAAAAAGCAAAAAAGCTTCAGACCTAAACAAACTTGCCTACAGCAAACGCCGCGCCAGCTTAAAGCCCACAGTATACTTCGGCCATCTGCATTACGTTATTTTCATCATCAGGAGGGCACTGTACAACAGTGTATGCGTGAGAAGAATGCTGAAATAGAGCAAGTCAATTGGTGGCATTGGACATGTATCGAGCTCTTCCGTCCACACTATTCCGCGATTGAGTATACATTGAAAGCTGTGTGGATGCGGCTGTGCGCGAGACGGAATGGAACGCGGAAAGTGAAGTATAAGTATGCCTACACTGAACGCGATAAAGCAACCATCGAAAACCATTTGGAATTTGTGTCAGCAAGTCATAAATAGAAAGAATGCGGCAGCAGTTTCCTGTCGGAGATTTGTTACGCCGCATCATACCACTATCGCAAGGATATCGCCAAGTTCTCGACGAGTTCTGCCACGAGATGTCGACACACCCCTAATTATTACAATAAAAAAATTAATTAATTCAATATATATTTTCAAATATAATTTATTCCTGTGATGCCAAAGTTGAATTTTCAGCATCATTGCTTCAGTCTTTAGTGTCACATGATCCTTCAGAAATCATTTTAATATGCTGATTTACTCAAATAACATTTCTTATTTTAATAAATTTTTTATACATTCATTTTATTTATTTATCGTATTTTAGTCTATTTTTGGAACATTTAAAACTAGAAAGTTCAAAAGAACAGTGTTTATTTGAAACTTAAATGAAATTAAATATATATCTATATGAAATAAATTATATGAATATAAACACATACATGTAAATACATATAAATATATTTTCAAAATATATGCTGTATATTGTGTGTATTTTTATATACATAATAAATATACACAGTACACACATACTGTATAGCCCTGTAAACAAAAACTGTTATTTTGGATGCGATTAATCACGATTAATCATTTGACAACACTGAAATATGTTTCAAATAAACAAATATTTTTTGTTTATATTATGTATATTTTATTATATGTATATATTTATTTATTTATTTACTTTTTAAGGTCTTCAATATTACTTTTAATAAATTTAATGCACTCTAGCTGAGTAAAAGTATTAATAAAAAAAAAAACCTACTAATCGTAAACTTTGAAGCAGTAGCATCAAAGATTCTGATAAAAAAAATGTTCCTAAAAGCTGTCTTAATTGTATAATTGTAGTATTTTAATAGTTAAAAAAAGGCAAAATACAACTTAAACTTACTGTATAAAGTAATGCATAATATGAAGCGTTCTACTATAGAAATAATGTTATTATTTCTATAGTAGTTTCTATGCACTACTTCATACAGTCAGCAGTTCTAAATTGAGTGTATTAAGAACACCACACTGGAAGAAAGGGCTGATTTGTAATTACAATGAAATGTAACCTGATAATGATGGAGGAACACTGGGCCAGACGTCTGCCTGCGCTCTTCAGACCTGTGTAGATCTGCCCCATTTCCATCGCCCCCTCCAGCCCCACCACCTCCAACAGCTGATCAGACGGGTCTAAGAGACAGAAAGAAAATTACTGACAGGCAGAAAAGAAATAGAAAAACTAATGAGGTTAACCTGATCTGAAAATGAGCAAAAGTCCATCAAATAATGAAAAAGACTAGTTGCACTTGAGCAGACCTTCATCTAAGGAACTTCAGTTGCTAACAGACATTTTCACTCACATCATTTAATTACATAAAATGTCTAGTCTGGTTGAAGTCTCTGAACTTACAATGACCATAAAAAATGCACTTCCTTTAAATAATTAATTTTTATAGTAAATACCGTTGTGTCCTATATGATAAACTGTGATTTTTCGCATTCATCATTCGTTTTGCAAAAAAACATCTGCTAAATGATAAAATGTAAATATGTAACATAAGCAAGATATGTGCTAATACCTAAAGTGAATTATTTAGCATTATCATTAACTTACATGAGATACACCAACCAAAGAGCCCATACAGACAGCCTTCTCCCTCCAAAACACAAAACCAATATCAATATCCCTGTCAAAATGTGTTAGTCTGTTAAACCATCCGCTTTCTACCAAACGCTTGAGCCTGACCCGTGGGGGACGTCAGGGGGAAAAGATTATGAGGAGAAAGACCAAAAGAGAAGATGAGGAGCAGACAGTGGAGGTGTGTTTGGGCGGAAGGGGGGGAGCGTGTGAGAAGGAGAGAAAAAAAAAGCAGACAAGCTTGATTTGGAATCTTCACAGTCTGCCTTCCGCTCTAAAAAAGCATAAATTGTCACCGTTGGAGAAAAGGAGGGGAGAAAAAAACACCAACAACCCACAAACAAAACACCTATTAATTAGAATGCGACACTGATGCAAAGCAATCTTGTGTTCCTCCATATTTATTAATTTCTTTTTTGTTTTGAAGTTATGAGCATTGATTTTTCCTCGGTCGGAGGTCCAGTGTCGCGCTGGGACCATCTGTTCAGTAACAGCTCCTATGAGTCTTTCTCTCCTCCTCCTCAAACACACACACACACACACACACACAGTGTCATTCAGTCCACAGACAGGCAACAGTCAAACCACACAAATAAACAGAAGTGAGTGCTGGCAAGGCTCTGACCGCTAGAGCAAGGTCCAGTCAGGTCTGTTGCACTCAAATCATTTCTATTTATGCTTTAGCCACTTTGGAAATCTTAGTGAGATGGAAAAAGAGAGGGAATGTGATAAGGAAATGTTGCGAGCCAAGTTCAAACTCTTAGCACTATGGCTTAATATGCATATGTGTCATGTATCTGACATCTATTCTATTCTATTCTATTCTGCTCCTTACATTTTTCTAAATTGTATATTATTGTTCTATTCTAATGCTAATATTTAATATATCTAATTGTATTCTATCACTTACATTTATTCTATTCTATTTCTATTATTGTATATCTTATTCTATTCCCTGCATTTTATTTACTCTATTTCTTGCACTCATTCCATTATGTTCTATAGCTTGCTTTTTTTTGTGATTCTATTCATTACATTTATTATGTTCTGTTTCCTTACATTTATTCCATTCTCTAGCTTACATATTTGATTTTATTCTATTTGTTTCTTAGTTTTATACCATTCTGTATATATTTTTATTTTATTCTATTCTATTCTACCTTACATACATCTTACGTTTTGTCTGTTATATTCTGTATGAATTCAATTTAGATCTCCTGCGGGTGCTAGGTAGTGCCTGGAGTCAAAACTGTTACAGTTTTAGCATGGCTCCAGCACTATTGACCAATCAGAAGCAAGGTTTAGCAAGTCCATTCACATATTCAAATTAAATGTAATTTATGTGGAAAAAGTCATTCCACATATACGGTGGGTATGGAAAGTATTCAGACCCCCTTAAATTTTTCACTCTTTGTATATTGCAGCCATTTGCTAAAATCATTTAAGTTCCTCATTAATGTACACACAGCACCCCATATTGACAGAAAAACACAGAATTGTTGACATTTTTGTAGATTTATTTAAAAAGAAAAACGTCTCGGTTACGTATGGATCTCAATTCCAATTTGTCAGTCATATCTGACGTGACTCGGAGTGACCGACTGAAAGGGAACTGAAATATCACATGGTCCTAAATATTCAGACCCTTTGCTGTGACACTCATATATTTAACTCCGGTGCTGTCCATTTCTTCTGATCATCCTTGAGATGGTTCTACACCTTCATTTGAGTCCAGCTGTGTTTGATTATACT
>JAUMHE010000067.1:14160643-14181068 GCA_032359235.1 Enteromius mattozi
GGGTGCTTCTACTAAATACTGAACACTTAGGACCATGTGATATTTCAGTTTTTCTTTTTTAATAAATCTGCAAAAATTTCAACAATTCTGTGTTTTTCTGTCAAGAGGTGCTGGGGTGCTATGTGTACATTAATGAGAAAAAAAAATACTTAAATGATTTTAGCAAATGGCTGCAATATAACAAAGATTGAAAAATTTAAGGGGGTCTGAATACTTTCCATACCCACTGTACCTAAGGGCAATGCAGGAATATATTTTTTAAAAATGTTAAAGCTAAACACAACAAAACAGAGTTGTGTATACAGTTGTCTGGCAACCGCAGTTAACGGGGTAACACAAATTCTTGGATTGTTGTACCAACGCTGTGTTCAACTGTTGTCAAGGAGACAGGCTGCGAACGAGGCCTTGCTGGGATTCAAAAAAGTGTGAGAAGTAAGAACTGTGTGTCATTGAGTGTGTGTGTGTGTGTGTTTGTGTACACAGTCCTTTGACCACATTGGCTCTGCTTTCTAAAAGGGTCAGGTTTGCAAAACTGGTGAGGCTGAGAGCTCACACAGAGGTCTGTCATCAGTGATGGACAGTGTCAGAGAGAGATTCTAAACACACTCTTTACCTCCAGATTCAACTGCTCTGGATGCAAGCTGTCATATTAATTAAATGCTAATTACAAGAAAGTACTTCAACAAGGGTTAGCTTTCCCTTTCATTCCAGCTGATGTTCAGCTAGCACATGCTCCCCGAGAGTTGCATCCAAAATCATATACTTCTACAGTATATAGTATGTGAAAAACAGTATGCCAAACCAGTAGGGTAAAAGTACCCAGATGACCTACTACTTCTGGCGAGATACTTAAGTGCTTATTTGATGGACACTTTACTATCCCATGAGGCCAAGGGAGAGGATTTTTTGAATGGCAGTGAAGTGATGGTTTGTAAGTCACATGACAGTAACAACATGTTGGATTTGAATCTGAATCTGAATTTCATTCATACACATTTAAGTAAATTAAAACTTACATTTATCTAAAATAATATTAATAAAAATAAATTCACATGGCTTTTTGAATAGCTACCGGTGAAGAAACTTTTTGTGCACATAATAGTGTAGTTACAAAATATACCAGCAGGGGTTAACTGGCCCAACTTTAACCCCTTAGTTCTAAAAATATACTACAAAACAGAGTGCAGCTAGACATGACTATAATCACCAAACATAATTTCGGAAATAATTACTGTTTTCGAACAGGTTTTCCAGGAAGGCTCCAATCAAACTGCTTTAAAACAAATAGCCCAACCCCAAGCTGACACGATTGGCTGATGTCCACTGCTTAAACAAATATTTTTTTTAACTTTTTGGAAAATATGATACACTTCCAACCCCACATCCAAGTCTCTGCAATGTAAAGCTGGGATAAGAAAAAAAAAATTAAAATCACCTTCACTTTTGAACATGAACCTCTCTTTCTTTTGCACATGCACACACACACAAGCCGTATGCACCTGATAATGGTGTTTTCTTGTCACCTGTTTTTTTTCTGTGTGATTGAACAGCCCGTGTTGCTCATGACGCACATGGAGCGACAGGCATAGGCAGGGCTGAGGTGCACGGGAGGGGGGTTTGACGGGCTTTCGCACAGTGTGTCAGGGGACATCACTAGCCCCAGTGCAGCCCACGTCCATGCTGAATAATTCAGCCCGCCTCCATTCCCTTCCACCTGAGGAGGCCTGTCTCCTAGCGTCACCAGCGGGGCCACTCAACTGCTCCCGAAAGGTCAGACTCTACCCCATCTGAGAGCCGGGTCTCGGGGGCTAATGCACTCCCTGTTTACCATCCAGCTAATGCTCCCTCGACTAATCTGACAAGCACAGGCCTCTCACCTTCAGAGCTCCTTCAGATGAAGCCGTATCTAAGAAAGGCTTTCAAAACCATTGGCTAGGCACCCAGGCTAAGTGCCTTCTCTGGTCCAAACCTGAGCCTTCGCACCAATCAATTGATCTTTTTTCCCAGAGTAAATGGAATAGAATGGAGCGTAAAGGGTTTTCTCCTCTTGCTCTCTTTTTTGGAAGCCGATTTCATTCACCAAGCACTCCGTTTCTAGTGAGAGATGCAGCAGAGATGCAGGATATTAGAGCAAACATGCATGATACAAATGGGTGCATTTATCAGCGGCCGAATCGTATTGACTGAAATTAAAGAGTGCAAGGGGCTGGATGAACCGTAAAGATGGACTCAAGACTAACGACACCTAGGATAATGGATTGGTACTTGGGGTTTAACTGAGGTGGACAGATTAAAGAGTTTAATGAATGAGATACTATGGAGTTATGGCGTGTAAATGTACCGATATTGACGTACTGTACAAAACATGAATAAGTATACTCATACTAGAGGTTATATTTCATTTTCACCCATATTGACTGGAAAGAAAGCAGCTGGGCCAGGCAAGTAAACTCTTTAAACAAGAAAGTCTAACTGACAATCTCTTTCAAATGGGTGATTTCTCATCAGGGAACCTGGAATACTGTGATTGTAAGACTGGAACAGGCTCTGACGTTTCACCCTTCATTCTGCTCTTTGTGATCCCAAACGGTCCCATGATAACGGCCCGAAGAGATTCTGTAAAACTACAATCAATGCTCTCAAAGCAGCACGATACATGGAATTTCCCCAACGTGGTGACAACCAGCGTACACATTTCTAGATTAGTGAATAGCATTCTGCCTTGATGATTCTCCGTGGAGGGAACATCTAAGTGTTTATCTCAACAACAACAAGTCTTTACTGTTTTTTGCACTTTGACAGGATTTGGGTTAATGTCATTTGGCAGGGAACTACTTGTAAGGGTTTATGCACGTTTGGTATCTCACTTGTATCAGCAGTGCAGCATTTGCTCTTCTTGCATAAATATAATTTTTATTAGGGTTCACCACAGTAATCTCTAGACCAAATTCTTGCTTATCCAGGCAAAAATGTAACCATTTTATGAATCCGTATGCTTTTTCCATCATAAGTACATGCTATTAAGCAGATAGTAAAAACTATACAAATTGTTAGAATTCATAGTTGATCTGACTGCCGTGTAATAAATATTGTATTTATTAAATTCTTCACAAGTCAAACTTCTAAATCTAGCAATGCAACTTCATACGGTCTCTCACATTATGACTTTATTTTTCACAATGTGACCTTATATCTCATTTATGGATCTTTGTATTGCATATTATGACTTACAATGTGATTCTATACATCACAATTTTGACTTTATATCTCACGATGAGATTTTATATGTCATGTTATGGCTTTATACAGTACCTCACATCATGACACTGCATCTCACATAATTATAACGATGTTTTTTACTTAGAGACAGGCTTAATTAGCCAACAGTAGCACAGAGTTATGTTTGTGCTATTCTGAACTCACAAACATAACTTAAAGTCAGTTACAGTTTATCTAGTTAAACTGCTACTAAGTGCTTAAAAAAATTGGAATATCTTTCAAAGATGGAATATAATAATAATCTGATTAGTTTTGTGTTCAATGAGCATTAAACAGACTGTGACTGCAAAGAAGTACAACTTAGTTTGAAAATTGTTTAAATTTTGTGTTATGAAAAACAAGGATTTGCATGACTGATTTATGGCGGTCATTTCAGTACCCTTGAGCACAGCTAGTGGCAGCAGCAGACGTATGAGACAGAAAGCCTGCTGCTTTATGAAGTTATTGAAACCACAATCAGCCTGTTTTACAGTGGTACTGTTGAGCCTGCTTTGATTGGACAGGTCTGTCCACCAACGCTAGCACAAGCCATTACAGAGCCACTGACAATCCCAAACACTGACATTAAAACTGCATCCCTTCACCCCAAACAAAAGCCACTCGCAATGATTCAATGTGTCACTGGTGAAATATTCATCATGAAAGAAAAGTTCCTCTGAAGTTGCCTTTGATTAATCCGGTATGAAGACAAGGACTTTGCAAACCAGTAACGTTAAGGTGACCCTTAAAGAAATGTTCCAAGTTTTAATTAAAAAGTTTTGAAACAAGTTGACAGCATTGATGGCATAATGTTGATTACCACAGAAAATCTATGTTGGAAATATGCATGTAAATTAATGAAATAAAAAAAATAAATAAATACGTCTATCAATATATTTTTCATATGTAAAGAGTAAGTGTTTATATACCTTGGACAGCAAAAACAAGTTGTTTGGGGTCAACAATTGGGGTCTTTTTTTCCGGAGACTTCTTCCCTGTTCGACGGTGACCCCTCCGTTTCTTGCTCTCTCCCCAAAGGTTGGAACCGCCGTGCATGCTGGGAATATTCAGGATAGCGATGCCCTCCAATGAGATGTTGCTGAGGTTTAGGGTGACACCATCACACTGTAAAACATGAGAAAGGTAGAATTACAATTTTATAGAATGAGTGGACAAATAAATGACTTGACCAATCAACCAATAATGAATAAAACTATCACTGTTGCATTAGCACTAACAAATTAAATATAACATGCTTTCTGTTACATGGGCCTTTTTAAAAGTCATCAGTATTTTGTGTGAATACAACAAAATTTTGAAAGACATTTTCTCAAAATTTACTTTTTTGCATTAAAATAATACACTACGTTACTTTCCAGTGGTTCAGCAGGGAGTGTTTATGTGTTAGAAAGGTGATAAGGCATGTGGTTTCTCACTTATTCTCATTACCTCCATCTCAAGATAATCATGCAGCTTCTTGCAAGTTGCAGAGAAGGTCTCTGAGGTTCCAAACTCGAAGTACCAAAGCTTATTCTTCGTCCTGAAACCAACAAGTTATGTACATTTTTATGGATAATGTATTTATTACAGATCATGCAAATGCTGACTAAGTAGTGAGGCATGGTGTTAAATATCTAAGCGAGTAACTAGGATGCAGAATGCACAGATATATTTTCACATTTAGACTCAGATACTGGTATTTATATGGCGAAAAGTAATATGAAATTCTTATAGCTTTGAAAGTAAATAAATGATTATCTTTATGACTGTATAACAGTACCTACATAACAAATATCACTCTATATTTCTCAAACAAAAAATCTTGGTAAGATTGCATCTTAATGCTTACTTTTTAATCAAAGCTGCAGTTTTTATAGTGCAAGAATAGGCAAAAATAAAATACAATAATGTTTCAGAAATAAACAAATGAATGTTCTTTAAAAGGTAATGTCATAAAATGATGTATGGATAATTAAACATAGCTATAAGTTGTTTCAATCAAGTACATGTTCGTTTTGAAATATTACAAATAATGTCCAGAATTTTAATATTACTGCGTGGTAACTATACGACTGTATAAAAAATGTTTAAGAATAATACATGACCTAAAGTAATCCACAAAGACTGGTCCTCATCTTGGCATGAAAATGATAGATATCCAGGATGAGTCAGAAACTGAAGCACATGGCGCAAACCCCTACCATTACAGAGCCCAGCTAGGGTTCAGAGAGGGTAATCTAGCTGCCCCTTCAATTAAGAGTGATCTGTGGAGCCGGACCCCTGTCCCCCACCCCACACAAAGTCTCTCTGGGACCAGGATCATGATCAGTGACCTCACCAGAACAAACCACCATCTGCTTTCATTATCACCAGACACACACACCTGAACCTTCCACAGCAAGGACCAAACAGCAAAGATTTAGAGATTTAGAGAATTACACAATCCAAAGCAGAAAAAAGGGAAAAATCTCTGTAACTGGCATGAAAACAATAAAAAGGCTTAAAGAAATAGTTCACACAAAAATGAAAATGGAGATGAGTTTGTTCCTTCATTGGAACATCACTTGCTCACCAATGGATATTCTGCAGTGAATGGGTGCCGTCAGAACGAGAGTCCAAACAGCTGATAAAACCATTACAATTACCCACAAGTAATCCACATGAATCCAGTGCATCAATTAATGCCTTGTAAGCCAAAATCTGTGTTAATAAGAACCAAATCCATCAAGTGGATCCTTAACTTCAAAAAACCAAACCTTTTTCCTCTATCCTTAATATTGCTTTCTCCAGTAGTAAAGTCATTTAGTCTGAATCAGGAGAGAAATAAGCACAAATCAAGCACTGATTCTAAGCAAAAACCAACCTGGTCTCATAAAAATATGTACCTCTATGCACATTTTTGCACAACACCATTTTTACATAAAAGAGAAATGTCCACTGAGTGGTACACCAGTTGAATATGTGAACCCTGGCACGCTTTTATTACATGGCTATACAGTAGGTATGTATTGGGGTGGTTCAGAATTGAAATATCCGTGGACTGTTGTTAAAAATGAATGCTCTATCATGTTAGAAATATGCCCTACACCAAATCCAACCCTAAACCTACCTGATAGTGTTAACACATGCAAAACTGATATAAAGAAATGCATTTGTTGCTTCAACTGTGCTATTTTAACTTCCTTTTACTCAAATTTGAACTGTTTTGTCAAACCATAATTACACTGGATACGAACCAGAGCTTCTTGCCTCTCAAATACATCTTTGTACTCCGTGAGCTACCAAATAAACTTACTGTCTATGAAAACCCATAGATAAGAAGCTGGATATGCATTTTCAAATATCCCAGCATATTAATATTGTTTTGAAGTCATAAGCAATTGTGTGAAAATCACGCTTTATTGATCAAAACTCTGTAAATTTGTGTGAAAAGGAATAAAAGGTGTCTGAGTTTTACTGCCTCTAGTGTTCATTTCTAAACTGCAATGATACTGTATGTACTTGTGGGTACGTATTTTATGTCTCGCTAAAAAGTGCACCAAGGTACATTTAGGCCATGAGACCAGGTAGGCAAAAACACTCCAAAACAGGATTACTTGGATTATTTTGATGTTTTGTATTCTCATTCTGACGGCACCCATTCACTGCAAAATCCATCGGTGAGCAAGTGAAAACAAACTCATCCACATCTGATTGTGAGAACATTTGCAGTAACTTTTCATTTTTTGGTGAAGGAGTATAGCAAGCAATGACAAGCAGTCATAATGTTTGTTAGCACGGCCGTTTTCATCTTTTCAGCAGTACTATTAAAGAAGAAAAAAGATAAATTCAGCGCTATCTTTCTAACATCAATCTGTACCTCTGTAATTAAAGGGGAGGTGAGAGGTATTTTTCACCTAATTTCACACAGAATGGATTAAATTTATATTAATGGCAGCAGCACTTCTTAAATGCCCATAACTTGAATCCGACCAAAGTCCTGGCATCAGTCGCAAATCCAAAACAGATTATCAATCAGAGGTCCTTGGCAGGGGGAAAAAACCTTTTAAAACACGCTGATGCGCAGAAACTGCACAATAAAAAATGGCCCCCTCTTCACTGGATCCCAGCCCCAACAACCTAGATCTATTAGTATAAGCAGGACAACAATCGCTGAATTATTGATTTCCTCATTAGACTTTTTGTCAGGACCATTTAGTGACGTTAAAAATGAGCTTTCATTAGCCACTTGCAGGAGAACCTTACCGCCTTTGATTTATAATGTGCAACATGGTCAATATACGGCAGAACGGATGAGGAAAACACGGGGCACACGCTGAGATCGGCCTCTGTATGTAACCACACACACCTCAAAGCACAGATTACATGGACACACACACTTCTTCTTTGTGACAGAGGCTGAAAACTCTCCTCCCAGAGAGTACTTACAGTTATAGCACAGATTCAGGACATACAGGTTGCCTGGATTAACATATGGACCTTTATGTTCGTTATGCATCTAGGTATAGGTCTGCTAATTAAAAGACTGCTAATTAAAAGCTGTTTTCAAACTCAGAGCAGAATGTCGAGTGATGGTTTGTTAGCATAAGTCATATTTTATCTGAATGGGAAGGGTAAAAGTCACAGGTAAATGTGCTGTGAAAACTTTTGACTGGATTTCTTACTAAAATTTGTTTTAATGTACAAATAGAATTTGGTTCAAAATATGCTGTACTTTTAAAGAACTGAAGAAACGTTATACAGATTTAAAAGTAAAAACAAAATGTCCATAAGACTTCAAATTCTGAATCATCTTTTTTTGAATTGAAATATGAATGGCTGAAATTTTAGAATTTAAAATTATGAATGAACAATTGAATAAATAAGCCTAAATGAATTAATAATTACTGAAAAAAATAAAATAAAATAAAATAAAATAAAATATAGCTGTCTAATTATATTTAACATAGAGTTAACATAACTGCAGATCTCAGACAATGTATCTTTTTAGACCTCACCTCTGCTTTCCAGTATTGCAGACATTTGATCAAAAGATCAGGATAGATTGAGCCACGATGGCTCCTTAGTCGATTCCCTCCACTTAACCTAACAAGAGTGCTAAAGCGACAAATCAAGCCGATCCCTTTGCTCATTAGGTAATTAGGAGCATCTCATCTCTTCAATCGGATTCCCATCTGTTCCGTTCCCTTTCACCGACGCACACAAGTAGGGCTGATAGACGGGGTCACAGCTGCACTAAAGATCTATGCACACACTAGGAGGGGTGGAATGAAATTTTGGATTATTCTTACATGCAAACAGAATTAAAATGTACTAAAAGTACCAAAAATGTACATAAAGTGTTTTGAATCAAAATGTGTCTTCCCAGTGCTACCAAACAAATACTCGAGGCAAAGTGTCACGGTTGCGTTGTCGACCCGAGGCGACTTTGCCTTTCACCACTTTCTGCTGCGTCTGAGGAAGGCAAACACGGTCTCGTCATTGATTTTTTTCTTTGACACCTAATCTAACCTGCAGTGATGTACGACCTCATTCTCACACTAATTTCTTCTTTATCTGAGGTGATAAATATCACATTGATATAACTAGCTCTGTCAGGACTGCTCTGATGCACTGGTTTGCAGAACATGACACTACAAGAACAAGAGCAGAAAGAGCAGAGAGAGATCTTGCTTGTTATAAAACCGTAACCCTAAGTATACCACAGTGATATTTTATTTTAATTATATTTTTAATAATTATTTTTATATTTTTGTTTTAAATAATTAGTTTTTATTTTTATACTTTGCTTTTATTTTGTTTTTCATGTTTATTTCAGTTAAGGTTTTAGCAATTTAGTTGTGTGTTCTTGTCATTTTTATTAGTTATATATAACTAATATGTATAACTAATAAAATATATATTTTTAATATATTTAATTTAATTTAATGTTTAATTCATTTCAGGTAAATATTACAGTTTTACTGTGTTTTTGATCAAATAAGTGCAGCAAATTAATTCCAAATTTTTAATTCTACATTTTGACTTTTATCATGTTTATATATCAGACATAATTTTTTATATATATAATAAGTGATTTAAATAATTTTGACTGGTAGTGTATAAAAAAAAAAAAAAATACTATATATATATATATATATTCAATATCTGGAAAAGCATGAATAAAAATAAATAATCCTAATTATATATGTATAATTCCACATTTTGAAATATTTCTAAGGTAGGTTTCCCTTGAGGAAACTGTGTGGAAACAGTTATTTTTGTGATTGACCTTACTGAATATGCATTTGTACAGTTTCCCTTCAGACACAAAATTTATGGGAGGATAGTATTAAAATAAATCACGCAATGCGATTTACTAATGTATGCGCTCATCAAATTACTGGTATTTGCGGCATTATTTAACGCCCAAAAAAACCCTGTCTTAAAGCCGGCAGTAATTTGCGCTGCTCTTTGTAGATTGCGCTGGTAATTATGGAAATGAGATGTTGCGTCTGTGCTCTTTAATGTGCACCTTGTCAGTAAATCACACGCAGAATTTTCCCCTCCCTTCTCAGCTTTTATGGAATTACTCTAAACGCTAATTTGCCCTTGTTTAGTAAATCTGGTCCTAAGTTTAAACAGTTTAGTGTGTGCATTTTGGAGCGAAACGCTTGAACGTGTAAAGCCAGGCCTGTCATGTGAAGCAGGCTCTCCTGACTCAGGGTGATGGTTAATGGCTGGAGTGTGTGAAGGAGGAGAGGTTGCCTGACAGCTGGCAGCCCTGCAGGAGTCAGTGGATCCACATGGGGCTGTGGCTACTGAAGAGGTTGCCGTGAAGGCGGAGAACTCAGCAGGGGAAGCAGGCCTTTCTAGTACCGCTGGGTTTTATCTGACTCGTCGTACTGGTCAGAGACTGAGTACTGAATACTGAACTCGAGCCTAACTACAACTCTGCATAATCTGTGCTCATAATACCAAACAGTCATCAGTGCAAATGTATACACTCAGTCTCTGGTACAGTAAGGGCTTCCCTGTGGAATTCTGTTCCAGCGTGGATCGGGAATGTCTCACAGGCCCTGCAGATGGAGACCAGCATCTGCCAACTGTGTCTAAGAAATGCAACACAGGTAATCAGATGACAGCAAGTCCTGGCACATCTACAACATGAATGAACTGAGACTAAACCGGAGAGGATCTGGCCAGTGGCCATCGATCTGAAATCAGCAATGAGCTCACTAATTAAAGGCTCATTGTCAGAATTTCAATCTTTTATATAGTGAATGATTTTTATAAATGTTACTGTAAGACATAATAAAAAAATAAATAGTGTTCACTTAAAAATGATCATTTACTTAGCCTCATTTTGTTTATATGAGGCTAAACCTATGTGCTTTTACACTACTATTAAAAGTTTGTGGCTGGTAAGATTTTGTTGAAAGAAATTAGTATTTTTATTCAGAAGGGATGCAATTAATTAATGTATTAATAATGACAAATATAGTAAATACCTTACTTTTTAACTTTCTACTCATCAAAGAATCCTGAACAAAAATGTATTACAGGTTCCACAAAAATATTATGCAGCACAATTGTTTTTAACATTGATAATAATAAGGAATTTGTATCGAGCAGCAAGTCAGCATATTTTAGAAGACTGGTGTAATGATGCTGAAAATTTAGCTTGAATCACAGGAATAAACTGGGTTTATACGTTAAAACAGTAAATACTTATTTTTAATTGTAATAATATTTCACAATATATGTTTCTACTATTTTTAATTAAAAAGTGAAAATTCATAAAAATATTGTAAAAGTTCATACGACTTAAGGCCATTTAAAGGGACCGTTCACTGAAAAATCATTTTCTCGTTCTGATTTCATTGCATGCCTCAATGACCTTCTTTCTTCCATGGAACCTAAATGAAGATATTTTGAATATTTTTTTTCACTTTTTTGAACATAGAATAAAATTTGGTTGATTACAAAACAACACTAGACCCTTTTTCAAAATATCTACCACAATTTTGTGTTTTTTCACAGAAGAAAATAAATCATACAGGATTGAAATGAGGTTTAGTAAAGGATGACTTAACTTCGAATGAACTATTACTAACAGATGTTTCAGTTGGACCATTCAGCAGAGACCAATGCATAAACTTCCAAGTCATATAAACAAGTCAATGCAGGGCTGAAACCATTGTTGAGGAGGATCATATTCTGTTACATATGGGTTTTTCAATGTTTGATTCTGAAACATTTTTATAAGAATATATACAATGCATTTCTTCTCTATGGTGTGACTTTTCTTTTTTCTTTTTTTTAAGTGTTGATACCTGACATGATTGTGCAAGGTGAGATCTTCTTCTAACATTCAGTATGTGAAGTGGCGAACATCAGGTGGATTCGTTAGCTATTTCTGTATGAACGCAGTGTGTGAACATGAGGAGGTGGAGCAGGGAGGGGTTTGAAAGTCCAGCAGGGATGAGGACAGGGCCACAGGTGAGATCTCAATAAATTACACTCTGAAGTGGTCATTAATTATAGATGACATCCCAGTCAGACCAACGATTTCATTTGAAATGAGGAGCAGTGTGCATAACGGTGCTGCCCAGGGCTCTGCTGGGATGGTTTATGTATATATATGTGTGTGTGTGAAAGAGAGAGCGAGACAGAGAGCAGTGGGTCAAACAGTCTTAGCTCTCGCAATAGCTTTTTGATGAGGACCCTCATTACGCTAAACGGCCCTCTATGGTTCAGCCTCCCTCCGACTTGAGGAAAGGTTAAACAGAGAATAATTAAAGAAGAGCGCCTCAGGCTGAGCGTCTCACCCTTAAGGCGACACTCTGGTCAGCGGTAGGCTGTTTCAAAGACGGCTCAGTAGAGCTCAAGTACTCCTACCTAGTCAGTATCATATGGTTGAGATGAATGACACATTAATGGCACTTTCATTTATTTCACACTTGGTGAGGATGTGGAAATGGCAACAAGGCAACAATTAACAACTAAAATCCTTGAAATACAAAAAAAGATTTATGTTTTTGAAAGAAGTCTTATGTTTGCTAAAGTTGTTTTTATTTGATCAAAAATACAGTAAAAAATGCAATATTACAATTTAAAATAACTTGTTTTCTATTTACTTTTTTTATTCTGAGAGACTAAAGTGGAATTTGGCTCAAAAAACCTTTCTTATTATCCATGATGAATAGACAAATATTTTTGTGGAAACTGTAATACACATTTTTTTTTTTGGATCCAAACAGGATTTCAGGAATCAAAAACAGAATTTTATATGAACTATAAAACTTTTGTGCCATTGCCGTCACTTCTGACCATTTTCACGATATATATATATATTTATATAAAACACTCTAACCAAAAATTTTAAATGGGATATTTTTTCTAAATTGAAAAAAAAATTCAAATATAAATACATTTTTGAACTTAAAGTACAAAAGTAAAAAAAATAAATAAAAATAAAAAATATATATATACACATACAGCTGGTTGTATGCAAATCCCCTTTTAGTATCCATGAAAAAATAAGAACAAATAATAATCAAACAGGATAAAATAACAATGATCAAATAATTTTAAATAATCAAATAACCCTAATTTTGGGTTATTTGAAACAGACAAACATTTACAGTCACAGACCCGTTCATGTTCATCTGCCATATGAGCTCTTACTGTTATTATCATAAAACCTATAACACACATGAAATCTGCAGCAAACATTTTATGAGGCGTTCAAATGCCAATTGTCTAATTATTTATTTATTTATGTTTTATTTATATGATGGCTAACTTCAACTTAGCCCAATTTTACTATGATATTCTGGTGTAAAACATGGCTACAGTACAGGTGATTCCGTATTCCTGTAGGCCACAAACCACAAGGTCTAAAAAGATGCCACACATAACACTGAAGTTCACAAAACGAAGACAACTGAGACCCATTTTTTTCCTCCTTTTTCGCATCATCTTGAAGACAGAGATTATCGTGGAAGCGCATGAACGATCAGTGACAGGAGAGAAAGTGTACTTTAACGAGTCCATGCAACGCTGCCACTGATTGTCTGCTTTTAATCCTCGACCTCATTATCACCCTCTGGTCTTACTCCAGCAGTAAATTAATCTATCTGCAAAGTGTCAAATCTTCTCACCTTCCTCCTGGTAATCACCCGAGGTGCAAATAAAACCAGGGAGCCGGCTTCGCTCAAGACCCCGCGTCCGTTATCAACAAGATGATGCCGTGTTATAATTAAAAACCAATTGGCCATTGTTGGGTTGCTCATTAAGCCGATCAAATATTTGTGTCTTCACTAAGGTCAATGCAATGACATACAATAACAGGCGGTGAGAACTGGAAAAAATGTTAGAGATGGGAAAAGTTGCACAGAGAAAACAGCCAAAAAGTCATTAAAAATATGCTAATTTTAAAGCTACACCATTTTAAGGATGGTGCATGAAGTAACAAACAAAGCACAGTCAAAAAGCAAAACTGTCAACAATGATACCTTTCTTATAGCTTAAAAGTATAATTCACCCCAAAAATGATAGTATGCAGACAATTTACTCACCATCAAACTATCCGAGATGAGTTTACTTCTTCACTGGCGCAGGTTTGGAGAATTTTGCATTCTGTCACTTGCTTATGAATGGATTCTCTGCTCCAAACAGCTGACAATAACACACAACTAACTCATGTACTGTAACTCCAGTTCATTAATTAACTTGAAAAGCTGTGTGTTTTTAACAAACTAATCCATCATTAAGCGCTTTTCGTTTCTGGACAAAACACCTAAGTCCTCTATCCATAAAATTGCTTTCTCCTGTGAAAAAGTCTTGTTTGAATCAGGTTAGAAATATGCACAGATCAAGCATGGTCTATAAGTGAAACAGTCCAAAAACATATACGATTTTATTGTGAGAGGATAAGAGATGATGGACTTTTTTTAATAGAGGGTCATTCCATGTCAAATCAGCTGAGTTTCAAAAAGTTTCCTGGCTCACATTTTTGATTTTGCATGATACATATACAGTGATGATAGCCCAAATATTAAAAGAATATTTATGGCACTCAGACAGGTATGTTCAATGCAGATGTTTTGACAGAAATATATGAGATGCATCTCTAGTTTCAACATTATTTGTTCTTCAGATATTCCTCTTTAAAAGAAAAGAAGGTTGCAAACTGAATCACATTTGGTTTTTGACCACTGAAAATATGTACATTTTAAAAACATCCTCCAGAGGCCATATTAAAATTCCAATATCTCTGGAACCGAACCATACAGGGCCTCAAAAATGAACATGTCAAAAGGAAAAGACCCAATATCTAAAAAGGCATCAGGCTTTCTTTAATAATTCTTGAGATACAAGCATGGAAACTTTGGAGAAAGGGACCATTTTTGAATAATCACCACTGGCACATAATGCACCAAAAATGGTTAAAGTGAACAGACTTTAGTAACAGGCCTACCAATCTCTGTGCAAAAAATAACACTGTGATGCTACCATCCTTAAGTCATTTTTACTCTTCTATAATTTGGCTCTGAATCGTTTAGACTCCCGTCTACAAAATAGTGGATTACTCAGTAAATATTCATCCATGACATTTAATATTTTAGCTTTCATCACCATACATCTCTGTCTTTCTTCAGAAATAAAATTTTAGCCAGGGACCTATGGTTGAGTTGACAATGGTTATTATGGAATATTATTTTAAAATAGTAGCAAATGGAAGCAATAGCTTGAATTTTTTTATTAAAACAAAGCTTTCACTTCACAAGACGGACAGGAGTCATGTGTATTATTGTGATGTTTTATTAGCTGTTTGGACTCTCATTCTGACGGCACCCATTCACTGCAGAGGATCTGTTGGTGAGCAAGTGACAAAATGCTACATTTTTCTGAATCTGCTCTGATTTCATTTCATTAATTGTGCCCAAACGTGTACTTAAATGATTTCAATTTCTTAATTCTTGATGGGAGTGTAATTCGTTAACACATTGACACACTATTTATCTGATAGAATTCTGAAAATCATGCCAAATGTATCTTTAAAAGCACCATATCAAATTGGAAAAGTGTTTCACAGAATGACCCCTGGGTTAAGATGTGTCAGTGTCAATAAAAACCCTCCAGTGCCATTAACTGTAAGCGAGATATGCGTGGCCTTTACTAATATGATGATTAAAACAGCTATATATTTGTAAAAGAAAAATCCAACAGAAAAATCTGCAATACCTTCCTACATCATACATTATTGAGGGAGAAAAGATACTATGTAATAGAAAGATCTAAACCCATTCTCTCATGTGAATTATTTATCAAACTCAAATAACAGATGGTATAATTTTCTTAAAATATCTTAATCATTATTCAAAAGACACAGTGGTATAAAACAGTTCCTGTACACATGCTTTTGTGTGCTCAGAATACGGTTTGTTTCTTTATACGTCCCACACAGATCTGAATCAACATCAACACAGTCCTATAAACAAAGGCATTTGTGTCTTCTGACTCCTGACCAATCCTTAATTCCTGAAATTAAAATGTTATCTGCTCACCAGATTTGAAATATAGGACCGCACGTAGAAAGTATAATTATCATTTGATTATTAAAAGACTCTCCTGAAGGTCTTGTGTCATCACGGTGATGGAAAAATGATGTCAAACTACCCAAGCAAATTCAATTATCCAACCAATTACTCGGCTGCGTTCGTACTGACTTATTGGGACATTAAATATTAATGGGAGCATAGATATCAAATTTGCTCATCATTAGAAGGTGCACACATTGTGGGCTAATCACAGATGTTCCACATCACTCAGATCCTTTTAGCAAAGAATAAAACACTCCAACACAAAGGAGCACCTACATCTGTTGCTCGACTCTTCATAAAGCTCCTAAAAGAACAGGTTTTTTGAAGTAAATTAATTTTGTAAATACATAAATGAATAAACTTGGGTCACAGTGTTACTCCAAATAGCAATATACAATAAAGTAAAGGTGAAGTGTAAAATTTTTTATATACAATATTTTAGATATGTTTGTATATGTGTTTATATATGAATAACTTGTATAATTTTAAATATTGGTTGTATTACGCAATTGGATTAAAAAATGAAGTACTTGTAATGAGATTGTTACATTTTAAAATACATGGAATCAGGCTATTGATTACATGAGTAGATATTATTCACAAAATATCAACAAACTCTTTATAAAAATAGTAATTATCTATCTATCTATCTATCTATCTGTCTGTCTGTTATTCGGCTTCAGATCAAGTTTTGGGAATCCTTAACAATGCAATCCCACATCTTCATCTAATTTTAGAGAATAAAAGCATAGCAGACGTCTCAAAGACACACCTGAGGGGGAAGGAGAGTTATCGGGGCATTAACTCACTGTAAACCCAGAAGACACACTGGCAAGCTTACAGATTGAGATGACAGCCAAAACAGTGGGAGTTAAGATGCAGTGTTGGTGAATTGTTTGGTGTTAACACAGAGATAGAGAGCGAGCGGTACCTGCTGTTAAACCTTTCTGGATGTTTCTCTCTCATAATGTGGAATCGATGAGCAATGGATGCATCCTGCAAAAAGGAGGAAAAAAGCAAATCAGATCAGGTTTTTACGCACACCGATACACCATCATTGCAAGCTTCTGACAATGGTTCATTAGAAGCCTTTGACGTATTACACTCGCGCATCAGATTCTCTCATCATCCTCTGTGCATCTGGGTCTTAAAATCTTGAATTTGTCAAAACAGCTGTGTGAAGATGAAAAGACAACAGATTGAGGATTGTATTGAATAGTTTCATGATGGTTTTATCACGGACCATTAGCTATAAACAAAAGCCCCGCGTCAGAGACATCGCAGACAGAGACGTGTTTATTTTAAAACCAGACAAAACTCTAACGACAAAAACAAAATTCCTTCCCCCACACCGAGCCTGATCGCCCTTCCACGCGACTGGAAACAAGTTTGAGCTCCATGCATATGTATGTGTGTTAACAGATAAGGTGCTTGCGATTCTTTGCTGGGGTTCTAGCCAACAATGATGAGTATTGACAAGAGGACTGAACACGTGGCTCAGGCTAATTAATCGCACACACATACAAGCTGCTGGCGCCCGTCACAGGTACTCTGACATCTGGGGTTAGAGGTTCAGATGCTCTGCTCGCATGTGTTTTGTGTACTGTAAATGTTTTGTTGCTATGGTGATGTATAGAGATGGTGCTTGAAATGTAAAGTGACTATATATGTCTTGAAGAATGTGGATTCTTAAGACCTGATCATTTTTTAAGGATGAAGAGGAAAAGCATGACAAACACGACACTTTTATACACAATCTACTGTAGAAGACATGCATTCTTCATTTAGCAGAATTTCACAGATTTGCCCCCATAAAAAAAAGTAAATATCTGGCCACAAAACTGTTTTTTATCATTTGTTTCAAGTAATTTTTGTGCTGACATAGTATGAAGATGCTGAGCAAAGATGATTTTCTAAAAAAAGTAAAACATCTACGAAACACAGTAAATGGAATGAATATTGAAATGGAATGAATTGAAAAATGGAATTGAAACATAAGTCTCAATTTTACCAGGTTTTATACTTTGTGTTTTTTCCAAAAAAAAGCTTTCATTTCTTTTTTTTCCGCATTCTCAAAAAAAAAAAAAAAAAATATATATATATATATATATATATCCTATATTTTTTACATTTAATTTTTTTTGTTTTTTACATTTTTTTCTGCTAAATTAGAAAAAGCGCACAGTCAATCTTTATTAGATAATTTTAATTTATTTGATTTGTTTACATCATTTAGGGTCTAGGAATATAATTTTTATATTGTTTGATTTAAAATTTAAATAAAACATGTTTTTTAACAGATGCCAATTCAAAGCAAATTCAAGCAATGTTATAGGATTACAGAACTTATGTAATTATTAGTGGCAACTAAATGTAAAAGAAAATTTAAAAAGCTTTTAAAAAGTAATAAATAAATAAAGTTGTCATTATTCATTTTAAGTTGAAGTACTAAAACAACTAAAACTTAAAACTATACAGACATTTAAAAAAATAATAAAAATACAATAAAATTACTAAAACTTTAGTAAAACAAAAAAATCTAATTCTAAATATTAACAAAAAACATTAAAGGCTCTTCCATAAGCAGGTCATTTCCACCTGACTAGGTATATTCGGGGGAAATAAAGTATAAGCGAACTTGGGTGTGCTCAAACAGAGATAAAAAAAACTTGCTGAAACTTTCTTCTTCCTCCAAGAGGGCCTCCCTCTCTTTTCCCCCAAGCCCCAAACACACTGTTAGGACCATTTGTGAATCCAGCCCCTCCAATGAAACCACCTCCACACAGAAGACCCCCTGCTAGCTCACCGCTGAAAAAAGTCAAGTGTAAGCCAAAAAAATCAATTCCTTTACTGTTGACATCTTTTAAACCTGCCGTTAGTTGCAGAGCAAAGGGAGGCCCGGGGTCCCCTCAGGCTTGGTCTTCTTCAACGCAGAACAAGAAGAAAGGTTAAATGACAGGTGTATCTAAAAGATTGTATTGCTCTTTTCTTACAAACTGCACAATAAATAAAAACATGAGAGCAAAGGCAGTCTCCCCTCGGCCTGGCTCTGGTTTGATGCCCTGCGCTGAAACCAAGGAGCTTTCAGAGACGTCATCGTATCCGGCATCCATGAGAGAAAGAGAGAGAGAGAGCAGATTTCCTTTCATTGACTCTAAAGTCAAAGTTGCAGCAGTCAGTCACTCGCTATCTTTCATCTGCCGATGTCCACCCCTCCCCGATAATTACCACTGCAAAACTCTCGTGCCCAAATTAATAAAGGGACATGTGTAATGTTCTCTCATAGTTCACCATTTAGTCCAATTACGGCTTGTCCAGGCAGATGATGGTCCTTCAGCGGGAGAGTAATGACTTTGACATGAGCGCAGGGTCATTAGGAAACAGACTACATTATCTTAGGCGATCCTGTGTGATTAGGGACTGTCTCTAGCTTCTGGCTCTGACCGAAATGATAACACCCCCTGTCTAACGGAGAGGGATACTTCAACTTTGGTATTTAAATGGTACCTAATTACCCAAAATATCACTTGACAGGGTGATCAGTCAGCGAGGCAAGCGTTAATATGAAGAACAGCTTTGATTTGAGAGAGTTTTTGTTGATGCGTTACATTTGTTTTACCGTTCCTGTTGGTCTCTGGATTTAAATTTGACTTATTTTTTGAAAAAGTATTTTGTATTTTGCTGTATATCTGCTGGCTATTTATTAGCACTCGCTATGAGAAATACATTTTTGGCTTTTTTCTTTTTAAAGGGCTAAAGTTTTCTTTCTGACAGGGCTTCTTAAAAAGCCTTAAAAGAGTCTCAAAGTGGAGCAGAAAGTCTTTAAATTCATTTAAATTCATTAAAGGTTGCATAGAATACAATTAAATATATATATACAGCTCAGTACTTTTGTCTTGTTTTCCAGTACAAACATCTAAAAATCCTTAATTCAGGACAGTCTTGAGATGCATAATGAATTGATTTATAAGAAATGTATCAAAATTAGATGCGTTTATGATTAAAACAAGAAAAAATGTCTGCCAATGGGGGTCAAAAAATAAATGTGTTTTTCCTGGAGCCTATTGGCAGGTATTTGTTTCTTATTTAATCATAAATGCACTTAACTTTTCTATTTACTCCATACATTTAACAAAAAAAAAAATATTTTATACTGACAAGCATCATAAAGTTGTGATATTTTAAGTTACAAATATAATGCATGTTCTGTGCTCATGTTAATTTAGACCTAAAAGTTAAACTGTTTAGAAGCTGTGATACAGATATTGATGTAAATGTTTTAAATTACCCCTATCTGTTAAAATGTTCTTGCACCATCTTGTCTGGCAACAGCTGCATTTGTTGGCTGTTTAGTTCCTAGAGTTCATATACATAATTACGGAAGACATTGTTTTTCATTTGCATAATCTGCAAAGTAATTATGAGCACGACTTGCTCTGTAATCTCTATTGGTTTTCAGTTGTTTTCAAAAGGAATCTGTGTTTTCTTGTAAAATGTGATAGGAAAAGTATCACTTGATCCCACTGAGATTTGCACTTCTCTATAATCCAAACAAACAACTAAATTTGTCAACACAT
>JAUMHE010000067.1:14181626-14208357 GCA_032359235.1 Enteromius mattozi
ATTTAATAAGAATATTTCATTCATTCAGATCTAGGATGTGTTATTTTAGTGTTCCCTTTATTTTTTTGAGCAGTGTGTATGTATATATATATATATAGAGAGAGAGAGAGAGAGAGAGAGAGATAGATATTTCTGAAGAACAGTAGTCAGCTGAACATAACTCAAGGGTATGTAAACTTTTGAATGGGGTTATTTTTATAAATTCAGTTATTATTTTGTCTTGTGGAGTATCTGTAATCTGTCATGTGAAGTACCTTATTCAAGACCTTTATAAAATATAACATGCAATTTTCATTATCCCTCTTATTTTTATTTTATTAACATTTAGCACATTCTGTAAACTTATGGGCACAACTGTATATATATTTGTCTATCTATCAAAGACTTGTTTTATGTAAAGGTGAACATGGGACTGAATGTTTCATAAATCAATACTTAAATCCATCAGTTCCCTTATTAACAAGATGACATTGACTAACATTTGTCCAAGCATGTCTCCCTCATTACAATTTCTTTTTTTTAAGATGTGTACAAATCTAAAATAAAACAGAGCCGTCAAACCTGTAAATGTCAATTACCGTATTTCCCTTGACATTTCTGGATAATGGCTGACATGCGGTTGCTGTAATAAGCATCATTAGATTTCAGACGGCCCGTGATGCATCAACACACGACGTGTTTGATCGTCGTTCGGTAAGACGAGAGCCGTGTAACGTCTACGGCATATTTCATTGTCAATTGGCAAGCTTCGCTCCTCACCGCAGTGATGAGGGACGGCTTTGTTAATGTAATAGATGCTCTTGGCATTTCAAAAAGCACTCAGCCCTCTTGATTAGCTCATTTAGTCTTATTACTTAGGGGCCTTATTCACTTCTTCATTCATAAACTTCACTCACAGTCATCACATACTGTATCACGGTTAATAGACCAGACTTGCGCACCGGCCAGATGCTTATATGCAAGTCTCTCTCTGTTTATTGGGAGGGAAGGAGTGGTAGTATGTGGATTATTAAGGAGCCTCAGGGGTCTCTACATGCAAGTTTTATTGTTCAGACTCACCACGCCAATAGAGAAGTAATTGTTCACGATGCTGTACGGGACTGGATCTCCACTTTCATCTTTGTCTACAGGAGTGATGTCAATTTTCCACCTGTCCAGCATCACTTCAGTACTTTTCTCAATGTCCTTGAGAATCTGTAAAAGACTTTCTCCGTCATAGCCTGAAAGCCAAAGGACACATTACAAGTTACTCCACTGAGGTGTTTCAGGTTTGCGCTCCAGCTATTTAAAGACAAAGAACTGTGAAATATTAGTAATATTCAGATCTAAGTAGATACGAATGAGTAAAAAAAAAAAGTGAAAATACTACAGTGATAATATGTGATAAGTTTCCCAGTGTGGCTCGCAGTATAGATTTAGGCTTTAGGATTCACACAAAATCTAATTTACAGCGTCAAATTAAAATATTTAAATGACTTAAATTACCTCCACCCCAGCGCAGACACCTTGCAAGGTCATTTCCTGTGCCGAGAGGAAGTACACACACAGGGGGATTCTGTTCAAAGTTGGCTTTATCTAAGAGAAAGAATAGCACTTCAGAGAACAATAGGAAAAACTGAACATGCCATGATTTCACTGAAGTTGCTTTATAATGGCAGAGTGGAAAAATATAACTTGTTTTACCTTTTCTCCAGAAAATAAAGCAATAATAAATAAAAAGGGCTATTTATGGGAATTCAACTGTTCTATACAGAGGACATAGTTAATACAAAAATTGGTAATAGTGGATATTTTCACTATTATTTACAACAGGATCTGCATTTTCATTGGTTTAAATAAATATTTTGGTAACACTTTACAATAATGTGCATTAGTTAGCAATATAGTAGACATGAATTAAGAATGAACAATAATTCTACAGCATTTATTAATCTTAGTTAATGTTAATTTCAGCATTTACTTATGCATTATTAAAATCACACGTTGTGTTTGTTACCATTAGTTAATGTGCTGCTAACATGAATAAACAATGCACAACTGTATTTTCAACTAACATTAATAAAGATTCATAAATAGTGCATTGTTCATTGTTTGTTTATATATATATGTATTAAGAAGAAAAAGAACAGGCTGTCTGTCAGAGTATAAAGTGTATAAATTTGTTCTTTACTCACTGAAATTAACAGGTTGTTTAAAAGACTAAGTCAATAATATAACATAATATAATATAATAATTTTGTTGAATTCTCCAATAAAAGTTTTTTCATCATTTGTTACATTGAATTACCTGTTCGCTGATTTTGAGCCATACACATACAGACCATATAGACTACATTGTATATGTATATATACATGTACTGTATAATGAAATAAATGGTAATGTCAAAACTACAGTGGTTTTCCTCTGAATACACTCCTCTGAAAGCATCCAGTCTATTACTCTGCCTTTGTTTTGATTGATAAAAAATGAAGGCAATTTTTGACACAAATAAAGGACTAAATGAGGACGCAGTCATCTAAAAAAAAATCACCTGTGGAGACTATTCTTCAGATGATATAAGTAATATGCCATTTCTTGAAGAAAGATAATCATCCTATTTTTCCCGAAAATACAGGTACGAATGTAATAGCTTTAGTTCTGTGAAAAATAAGTATTTGACTATTTCGACAAATCACTTCTCTACAAAAGAACCTCTGAAACAACAAGAAAAGCCTTTTTTTCCCCACAGTATTTCCTCAAGATGTCTTTATGTAATGAAGTTTACTTTAGCATGTTGTTTTTTATTAAATCTAGAATGAAAACTTCCTGGATTTAATTCACAACATGGTACAGTATGGAAGCCTTGATCCACATCTCAAGCTTTTAATTGCTCTAAGAAATGACTCGGTCAATAAGAGGTCAAAGCAAACAAACAAACACTATGTGGGCGTAATACAACTGTATTTCTGTTTTCATCTGAACTCACCTATAACATCAAGAATCCATCCAACGGTACCATCTCCACCACAGGCCAGGACACTGAAATCTGGAACATCTCGAAAGAAATTTAAGCTGAAATAAAGGGCATTTTCAGAATAAGCGTTCATAATTTTATACTTCCACAACTATTAAATATTGTATATGCATGTATTAAATGAGAGATAACCATGATTTTTACAGACAAAACTGTAAAATAGTGAAATCTTTTACACTGTATCGGATTATGAATGAATCTTTTGTTTAAATAACAAATGCAAATCCATCTTTTGGAAAGCCAAGCCTGTTCAGAAGCTAATCAGATCTACCAAGACAATGTTCATGCAGCGTCTTCCGTTCTTCACAATAATAAAGCTATAACTGCATGAAGGGACCTTACATGGTAGAACGGCGCACAAAATAAGACTCTCAATTACTTTACTTATTGGGACATGCAGGCTTGGCAAATCATATTAGACAGCAAAAACAGATGACCTATCATATGAAAAAGCAACTTTGAGGATGTTTGAATATGAAGAAAGAAACACTCAGTTTGCTGTAATTGTATTAGCAGGGTCTGTAATTGACAGAAAGCCCAGAGCTACAGCTGACAGTCACCTCGACAAAGCAATGTCACATTATCATCACATGACTACGCCGAGCTCATGTGGTATTTCAACAAATGTGACTGTGAATGCATAAAGTCATAAACTTAGACTACACCTGACTTCAAATGCCATAATCAATAGGTTCAAAAGCAAATTGGCTGGCAAGGTCACTAACTGGTGTCTGGAAAGCATCGCTCAGTGGGGTGCGTTTATAAAATCATGAAAAACTAGAAAATTATATCAAAAGGCCAAGATGAAGAGAAATCATCCTTTCAAAAATATTCATACATTAGGAAACTTTATCCATTGATTTTACAATAAGATGAATTGTGAACCATTTGTTTTGAACTATTGATTTAATGCTAGGAACGCAATTACTGCAACTGAGATGTTTGTAAAAAATACAGTACATTTCAAATGTTTGGTGTTGGTGTGTGTGTGTGTGTATATATATATATATATATATATACACACATCTTTTATTTATATTTACTTATTATATATATATATATATATATAAAATTTTATTTTTTATTTTTTTTGGCTCACCAAGGCTGCATTTGTTTAATTGAAAATACAATAAAATAACGTTTCCATATTAATATATTTTGAAATGTAATTTAATCCTGTGATGAAATGCTGTTTTTTTTTTTAGCAGTCATTACTCTAGTCTACAGTGTCACGTGATTCTTTTCTTGATGAATTTTGTTGGACCTCATGATGATTTTTTTCTTATTAACATTATTAGCAATGTTGAAAAGTGTGTTGTTGCTTAATATTTTTTTCTTTCATTTAACTGCATTTAGAGTAGTTCTTCTTTCTTCTTTTTTGCCCAAGATCCATAAATGCTTTTATATAAATGCACTAGTGCTGTCAAACGATTAATCGCATCCAAAATAAAAGTTTTTGTTTACATAATACATGTGTGTGTGTTTATTTTGTACATATAAATACACAATATATTTTGAAAATATTTACATATATAATTTTTATTTCTAAAATTTATATTATATATAAAAATATTTAAATATAACATTTGTCTTAAATATATACATGCATTTGTGTGTATTTATATATACATAATAAATATACACAGCACACACATATATTATGTAAACAAATCTTTTATTTTGGATGCGTTTGACAGTACTAAAATGCGTACAGAATCATATCACTAATTGAATCAAATCAATTCAACATTTTTCAGTATGGAATCGATTCACTGTCTACCTCAACATTCACGCCCAATAACATTTTTGTTTTCTTTATTGCTCTTTAAAATTCCATTTTCAAAATATATTCTCATTGAGTATTGTCACAACCCTCACGGCTGTGCACTTAACTCAAAAGTGACCACATAGCTGGCATACTAATAGCAAATTCAGTCAGTGATCACAGAGCCTCATGGTTGCGTGCATTTGATTGACACCAGCGATGGTATGCGTGATCACACGAGGCCCTGAGAGCGGCAACACACTAACACTAACATGAATCTATTATTACCAGCTGACTGTCAGCACTGGAGACTTCCACAGCCTGGCTTTGTTCTCCGCTGTGTTTGTGATGGCGGATCTAACCCTTTAATAATGTCTACATTTACAGCTAAGATGCAGAGCAAGATTGTCATGCATGAATTAGTGCACTTTATTATCAAACAGTGTCTGCATATTCAATGCGTTGTTAACGTGGGGTTGTCAGAACTCTTATGATCATAAAGCGAGAATGTGGCACAACAATACGTTTCCCAGAAAGCCAGACAGCAGGGAGCTAAATGCTTCTGTTAGAATGATAAGAGAAAAGCCTCTCTGGAGGGTCTGGAGAACTGTCACTCACCCAGGCATGGGGCCGTTCTTGGCCAGGTTGTAGACTTGACGGGGGTTCAGGAGGTACTGGAACTTTCGGAAGATCCTAGATAGGGCAAAAGTTAGAAATGTGCAGTGTGCAATAATGAAAATACTAAAGTTTCTAATATAATTTAATATCAATACTTCTTCCGTGATATGTCAATAAATATATGGATTTGAAGAATACTTAGTATGTGATATATAATAAATTTTTTTAACAATGATCAAATGGCGTAAAATGTCAATAAAGTCGCTTTTGTTTTAACATCTGGGTAAAGATGATCTTCTATAAACTAGTAAAAAATGTACCCATATTGTAAGAAAATTTTTTTATAAAAAAGTATATACTGTACATGGTCAACTATAAATGGTTAACTTCATATTACATGTAATTTCACTGAAAAATATTTGTTAAATGATCAGTTTTCAAGTAAAAACTCTTCATTATATTTATATTATATAATAATAATAAATATAAACTTTCTTAGAAATCCCTACGTGACACATCACATGACTTTTTTCTGGTTTCTTTTGTTTTCACTAATGTACATTATTATTATTATTATTTTGCATTTTCTTTACCATTGAATTAATAGTGGAAAAACAATAAAAGGACACTCCCACAGCATGACTAAATTCTATTTAAATAGTTTGTTTCTTCTTATTTTTATCACTAACATACATTATAGTGTTTTTATATATTTTCTATCAATATTTAGTTAATGTTCACTGCATTATTTTAGTGTCACCCTGATAGTCTTTTGTTTTTGTGTGTATGATCCTGCGATATGTTTCAAGGACAGGCCACTTACCGTATGAACTCTGATTTATCATGTGGCTTTTTATTTTACCAACAGACATAAATTAATAATAAATATTCACCACATTTTTACAATGAATATCTGGCAACCACAGATGCCATTTGTGTAAATAAATTTAACAGGATATATTTTACAGTGATTTTTTAATAATAGATGGATGTGGTTGGATGAATGCGCAATAGAAACTAAGGATTTTGTCACTAATATTAGCTATTACAAGACATTAGCTATTCAAGAAATACGGGTGATCATGTCCATCTCATCCAATATTATCAAGAGGAACTGAAATCTGATACAGATCTTTAGGATGCCAAAAATTGATTTTAAATGGCAAGTGATTTGATTAGAACCTCATTTAGGTTGCCAGAAATGGATGTGAAACTATAATTGTAACTCAAAGAAGTTTCATCAACAACCTCGAACACATTCAGTGCATTGCTAATTTGACTGCAACTGGTATGCACTGGTGTCAAACAAACTGTAGTGATGGATAAATTATGCAGATTGATTCAAAGACAGTTAAAATACTATCCGAACATACTGAAGTGTAACTTTCTTATTAAAATCTAACACCATCTTTGAGAGATCTCACCTTTCCCCTTGTTTGCCTCCACTTTTAGGGTTGACAAAAACCAACAATGGATGTGTTCCGTCTAATGGCGTAATCTATAGATAAAAACAATAAAAAGCATAATTGGGTATCCTAATCTAGAAACATTTGAAGTGAATTTAGCTTTTAAATCAGCTGTTGTGCTTTTTAATTCAAATTTTACTGAGCAACAAAGTGCACAAAACATCCTTAAATTCACAAATTTACATTCAGTAATACCATGCATCTCAGAAAATACACAAATTTATGTATATTTAAGCTTTTTCTTAATTTTCAGTCAGCAATGTGATAATTCTTTCTCCATTTTCTAATAATTATAAAACAGAGTTTAACATCACATTGACGTTAATCAAAAAGATCTCAGAATAACTCTTCAGTACAAAAAGTCTGTGATGCACTACGTCATGAGCGCACGTCATGAGACGCAACTGGCAAACCTCAGTAATCAGCTCCATATTTAGTCATTAATGACAGTCTTTGACCATGAGTCACTTTTCTGCATGGATGCATGATGATTGTGGGGTTTTGGAGCGGACGACGCACGCACAAACTAATCCAGGGAGTGTGAGTCGTCTTCCGGTGGACAGTGACACAGATGAAGCGCTTAAAACAGGACCCTTCGAAACAATCCCAGCAGGCCCAGGTGAATTAATGAGCCACCCGTCCGGTGACGAGTGATCCATTACTTCCTCTAATTATAAATAATAATCCTGATTATTACACTGGTTAGCCGCCGCCAGCCAAGATTGATGACCCAGGACATGATTTGTCTTTTTTCGTTCTGTCATTACTATGCTCAGACAACACCCAATCACAGAGGGTCACTGCTGCCTAGAAGTGTGATCTTGAGATACAATTGTAATTTTGAGCAAAACTTAGTTGATGACTCACCAGGAAGTTAATCGTTAACATTATGTTAATAAATTTTTTATTTGTATACTTTTATTTTAGTTTAATTAGGAATGAGCAGTGCAGATTATATCATATTATATATATATATATATATATATATATTTTTTTTTTATTATTATTATTATTATTATTATTAATATGCATCAGTTAACACTGAAACGAAATCATTAGCAAATATGTATATTTATTTTTGAAAAACTGTTTTTTTACTGTATATCATCATCATGTTGCAATGCCTAGATTGACTTGTAGCATTTAAAACAATTATTTTAGTTGTTTTTGTTTATTTTTAATTAATGCAATTGTGTATTTTTCATTATTTTTATGATTTCTTGAGACAAAATTTAGAATCTATGCTTTTATACGGTAGGGCATCGTTAAATAATTAATAACGCATAATACATAAATACATATATTTAAAAATATATATATATTAATACTCAATATTAACTAGTAGTAGTAGCTTATTAGCATGACTGACTATTATTAACATATTGGCTGTTTATTAGTACTTTCTTTATAAATGAAGCACTAATTAATTCTACATGACCATATTCTACATCCCTAATCCTACCAGTAACACTTTATTTTAGGGTCTCCTAACTAGTTGCTTATTAGCATGCATATTACTAAAATATTAGTCATTTATTAGTAATAATTAAGCTCATATTAATGCCTTATTCTGCATCCCTAATCCTACCTAATACCTAAACTTAACAACTACCGTACTAACTATTAATAAGCAAAAAAAAACAAAATACATAGTTAATAGTGAACCCTGGTGAAGTGTACCCTATTCTACCATCCTACCATACTAATCATTAATAGGCAGCGAATTAGGAGTTAATTGAGGTTGTAGTTAAATGTTTGTTAATAGAGAGAACTGGATTTTAAAATAAAGTATAACCAAAAATGTATATCAGTGCATCTCTGGTTCAAATGTAATTTTAAATTGTTTAATGTTTAATTTATACAAGATCATAAAAGATGCATGCATGAAAAACATAAAAATAGCTAAGTCAACCTAAATGTATTTCATATCAATCATGTATTTTACCTGATAGCATTAGAGACTATTAGACTCACTAAAGCACTGTGTTATTTTGTTTGTTTCCATCTGCAGGAAATGTACCCCTGGGACTTCCTGTTGTTAGCAATATCCGACTATAAGTGTGTGTCATTCACCTGTAGCCCCTGTCCATCCACTGATACTGAATTGGTCCTTTGTATTTTCCCCCGGCCTCCTGATTGGCTGGAGTCTTTTCTCAGAGTGGACTGTCTCTCCTGCAGTTAAAAGTCACATGTAAAGGTCCAAAAGAGCTGAGCTTTATATAACAACTGAGTCCCAAAATAACATACGAAAAGAAATATGACATATTACCAGTACAACAGGGCATATTGTGTTTGGAGGAAGTATGTGATCTCTCAGTGATCCGTAGTCACATTCGGGTTTGACGTGAGAAGCGCACTTGTTGTGTAGCTGCAAGACAGAGCAGAATATAACCTTTAAGCAGACCAGATAATTGATATTTACCTAATAATTATGAATACTGATGATAAACTCACAGTAATCTGGCACCAGACACAGTGAAGGCCTGTAAGACCCTGGTAACACTTGATAGTTTTGTGACACTTATCGCACTTGCTTGGACAGTTTCCCTCAACCCAGAAATGATGCATAATCTATTAAAAAAAGCTTTTGTTAATATGTAAAAATGCAAATAAATACATATATAGTGCAAGAGAGAGAGAGAGAAAGAGGGAGAGAAAGAAAGAATACAAGAACATCACAAACGAGCATAGGCTTTGATTATAACTCATCATTGGTGTATTCAGGTCTCTGTTTAAACCAGGTTAATCATGTAATTAGCAATGCTTAGAGAGAGAATTTCTTTCTAATTTCATTAGCTGAAAAGAAGCCCTTCCTCTAAGCCCCGTGAAGCATTGGTGATCCAAGCGTGCTGGTTTTTAAACACTACAATTCGACGCACCTCTGTGTTTTTCTTAGATTTGACGTATGTTTTGATGCAGGACAGGGGGGCTCGAGCCACACATCTCTCATGAACGGTGTACTTACAGACTATAAAACAGACACACAAAAAATTAATTTCGCAGTGTAAAGTAAAAATGTTTGTTTTTTGTATCGGTTTTTATCATTTTTAATGCTTTAACATGCATTATAGTGAAATGTATTACTCTTTTACTTACAAATGGTTATTTAATGTAAACATTTATTAATATATTAATTTATAAATATAGTATAAAAACACATTTACTTCACCAAAGTCCAAAAAAAAAAAAAAAATTAATACAAACATTTTAAATAGCATTGTCTTATTATGACCTTGCAACCATCTTTCATTTGTGAATGTCAAAGTTTAAAATTAGATATTTAATACTTATTATTAATTAGCTTATATTAGAAAATAAATTCATTACATGATCTCAACTTGTATTTATTTATTTGCACTTATTGCATAAAAAAAATAAATAAGTGAACATAAGTGACTGTTGGTGACTTGCAGGACTTACAGGAGCAACAGAGGCCTTGCTTTCCCAATCCAATTAACATATTCAGACACAGATTACAATAGGCAGGTTTACTGAAGTGCTTCAGTCTCCACACATGTTGCCCGTCATCCTTTACATTCTGCAAAACAGAGAGAGTGAAAAAGATATAGATAATGGCGAGAGAGTGAGAGGAAGACAGCTATGAGGACTTGACAAGGATAATACAACTATGACAACTGTGATGAAAAACATCACAGCAAATTACATAAAGGGTATTCTGGAATCCCGCTGAGATGATGCAAAACTTTAAAAGAAAGGAATATGTTTTGAAAAATGTCGAATCTGCATCTTTAACAATCTGAATGGCATGCAAAATAAATCAGGTACCACACCACTAATGCAGCTGAAAAGGCATTTAAAATTAGTCGAGGACTCCATCTAGTGGGCAAATAGAGTTTAACATCTCACTTTCTCTGCAATGATGTACTGTATGTGTTCTGTTGGTTTAGATGAATGAATAGATGGGCTGACAGATGGACAAGACGGACAAATGAACACATCGGACAAGCACATATAGATAAGTATAGCTTAATGTATAATCACAGTTTCAAGTCCCAGCAGTACTAGCAGAGGAATGGTGGTCAGGCCACCCTGGACCCACTCTTCAAGAGAAACCATCCCGTCAAGGTCATAGTCGATCTCCTGCATCATCTCCTCCAGAATCTACACCCCATGAGACCAAAAAAACATGTCTGTGTATTAGAAAATATGATCAAATTTGGCACACACTGTCAGGCCACGATCACATTCAAGTGTATTTCACCGGCTTCAGTTCTGTGACGTCCCACTCCAGATACTCTGCCACGTGCATCATCTGAGAGATAATGTGCTCCAGTTCCTGTTCGAGAGGAGAAGACATTTTATGAACGGCATCACTGTACACAGACAACATAACTCTACACAGAGATCAGGTTACACATTATTTATTTCTTCTACTTGTAACACATGCACATATAAACACGTACAAATGTGTACTTAAATACACACATATAAATGTGTCTGTGTGTACTACGCGCATATATTATATATACAATAACAATAAAAAAGATTACTGTAGAACAGTTTACAGTTAAAATATCATATATATACATATAAATATAAATATATATTATATTTCATATAGAATTACATACAAGTTATTCATCTACTTTAAAATTCCATGCTCAGGTCAGTGTTACTTTTACCATTTTTTAATTGTTCAGAAAGTTTCTAGCAATTTCTATCAAAATCTGTAGTTTTTTTTTTTACACCAAATAATCTCTATTTTGATGAAAAGCATCTATAAAACAAAAAATTACAGACAAGTCTTTAAACAAACTTAACAGATAAGAGCGAAATTAGTAGCCACTAGGTGGCGTTTAATGTTATTAAAATAATAATAATAATAATAAACCGAAGAGACTGCTGGAAATTTAGATGAAGGTCTCACCTTACTGTCTAAAAACCCGTTCCCATCTGTGTCATAAAGTCGAAACATAACTGCACAAAGAAATATAAAGAAAGGATGAAAAATAGAAAACACTGCAGATTCAACACAAGGATAATTTCTGTGTCCAAAAGGGTAACCCGATAAGAAAATGGCTGTATTCTCAAATATCAAATATCTATGGTATAGAAGATATGGATATCTATGGAAAGAATCTAACAATTCACAGTGCAATCTTAGCTTTTCTATGAGGCACTATAAGTGGCCGTCGTCATGGAAACCATCTCTCAAGAAAACAATTCAATCAAGCTCACCACAATTCAGTCTCAACTAGACCCTCACTGACTTGCATAATAGCATCTCAGAAGCAACATTAGACCTTAGCAAGAGGTTATTAGCATCCGCGCAGCCCATAGCAACAGGTTCTGAACTAGCAGCCTGGAACTACAGTCAGAAAACCACTGCGGATGTGACAAAAGCTGCCAGTAGATAGCAGCACCGCCTCGTGAAAGCCATGAAACCAAAAGAAAGCTTCTTCAACACCACAAAGGACTCGTAAGTGTACTGTAAGGTATTTGGAATAAGACTAGTATATTGGTAGGAAAGGTACTGCATAGTAAGTAATCTTACATTCTAGTTTGTCTTCTGGTCGTCCACCCTCCAGCAGAGAGAGATAGCAGATCATATCCTTCAGCTGGACTGAACCGGGAGCTTTGGATGGGGATGATACCTTTGGCGGTGTGCAGCTTCCCTTTATGAGTTTTAGACCTTGTAAACCATAGTAAATCATGTTTAACATCACTTTTCATGGAGTGTTTTGGCTAGAAATCCCTGGGAAATAATTAAGAGATTTAATCACTATATTTTTACACTAGTTTTGGGAAATAATGTTGCAAGTTTATTGTTTTTATGGCAAAACCTAATAACAGGAATAAAATGAACATATTTGCTTTGTGTGCATACATGTGGCCAACTAAAAGCATCAGCAAGATTTTTTTTAATGCTTTTAAAGAAAGATGCTCAACAAACAAATTAAAACAGTACATTACAGTATATTTGTTTTTCTCAAAAAGTTTCAATGAAGTTTGTTTAGCCTGTGCGAAAGGGCAGATTTAAATTACCCATGATTCTCTGCTTGTCTGTCATGGAGGGGCTTGACTTGGGGTCTTTGTTGCAGAAACTGAGGAAGAGATGCTGGCAGAACTCATCAGCAAGTTCACTCTCCAGGAAGGTCTCCATGAAGAGCTTGAAACCCTCAAAGTCAATTTCCTGCTGAAGGTGATTCACCCTGTTGTTACTCTGTTAATATACTGACCAAATAACTGCGCAGCCAGGCTGTAAAACCATAAAATGATAATTTACCTGATTGAGGATTTCTGGCTTCTATGCAGCACAAAACGACAAGTAAAAGTATCTTTAGTAAACAGATGGCAAGCAATTATGGAAACTGAAATGATTTCATTACCCAAAAGAAACATCATATTATTTAATGGTTCTAATAACCACTGATATTATAGCATCATCATAACATTAGGTCCAGTACAGCGTTCTTAGCTCAGCATGAACATTGCAAATAGTGTGCTTCAAAAGGCCATAAAGAGTTGCAATACCTCTTCAGGATTATACTTGGCCAGAATCCCATCTCCATGAAACTCCTGGAGAACATCTTTTAGTTTCTTAGTTGTGTCTGCAACACATGGGTCAAACAAAAGGAATATAGGGTAATAGTTAAGACAGCTTAAATAGACATAACTCAGACATTTAATGGCGTGTTGATGAAAATACATTTAAAATGCATATCAGATAAATAATGACCTGCATTTATTAGAATGAACATGTTTTGAAATTCTATATTTATATGCATGACTTTTTTGTGAAAAGTATTAAGATATTTTGATATTTTAATGACAATGGCAAGGTTACATCATTATTAAAAGTAAGATTGTATTGTGTATATAAAAGATGTATTGTGTATTTTTATTATGAATACATAAATATTCACACATGCATGTGTATATTTAAGAAAAACTTTACTTATATATAATATACTTATATATGATATAAATCATATGTACTGTAAATACATGTAAACGATTTCAAAATATATGCTGTAGTTGTGTGTATTTATATATACATACTAAATATACACAAAAAATAATCACGATTAATCGTTTGACAGCACTAGTTTTAACATATTAATATCTAGTCTTAAGCGTCACATGATTCTTAAGAAACCATTCTAATATGATATGGTGCTAAAGAACCATTTCTTAACATTACCAATGTTGTAAACAGTGCTGTGTAACATATTTTACCTTCTTTTTAATGAATTAAATCATTGATCAGATCATGTCTATTAGGAGTCCAGTGATACTAGAGCTCACAACTTTCAAACCTGTGAGACTTTCAGCAGAAGAGAGGTTTCTTATCCCTCCTCTCTCTTCACTAATGACCCATATTGTCATACTGCATGCTAGCCAATCAGAATGAGAGAAGCCATGGCCTGGCACAGGAAACAGTGGGCTCTGGGGGTATCAATTATTCAGATTACTCAATTAAATGCAGACGATCTCTGTTCTCTGCATACGTAATGAAAGATCCTCTCGTTGACAGTTGATTTGTTATGTATGAATGCGGGATTCAGAGTAATCAAAACGGCACAAATCTGTATCTTCATCTTTATGTGGTTGGTTTTTGAATTCAATTGTGTAATTGAATCCTTTATTATTAGACTATTGCTAAAATAATACTTTTATCTCTTTATTTTAATGGTAAATGTAATAAATAATGGTGAAAATGGTCTACTTTGACAGCAAACACTGGGCTTTTCTAACTGTTTCCTCAAAAAAGAGATTACAGATGACACTTCATTCAGAATCACTGCAGCGTTAGCACTCAAAGGAATCAACGTTCATCATGGATGGATTATGTATTTAGGGGAATTAATAACTGTCAGTCAGAATTTTCCCTCCCCTCATAGTCTGCTACCGATTGGATTAGATTGAAGTCTTAACCTTAAGCTCCAGACAGGAAATGACATTTCCTTAAGTGACACATGCACAAATGCCATTAAATGGTTCGATTTTTATTCCAGTGAAATGGCTGCCTGTCAGCGTGTCTCCACAAGGATATTTAGCGGCTCTTTGGATCGAATAAACCATGAATTGAAACAGTATTATTTGCACTTCCATCTCAGACATGTTCTAAACTAAACCATAACTTATGGATTGATAAACACATTTGGAAGAATTACAGAATAAAAGCCTTACATTGCGCGTAGTCTTGAAGAAGAGAGAATTCATTTGGACTCAAAGTGACCCACTTTTCTTCATTCGACATGCTGTCCAGTGTTTAACTGCCTCTGTTTACGTACGTAAGATCCAGCAGCTCAGCCTCTGAGGAGAGAATCAGAAAATTGTCAGTCATCTTGTACGTTTTATGAAGCTCATCTTGCGTAATGTAGTCTAGCTTTATTTCTCAGTTCCTGTATATAAAGTTGTGTTTTTGTGATTCTGTGCTTGGTATTGGTTATTACAGAACAACAAGAAGAGTAGCTATATGTGTCACATGCCATCAAATATCTGAATGTGCAAGATCATGCCAGTCAATACTGAAGTTAACGTTAGACTTGACCTCAGTGACTGGCACTGATTGATGTGATGCCCTGCTTTGTACTGTACAAGAAAGTATGAGAACACTACCGTTCAAAAGTTTAGAATCAGTAAAAAACAAACAAAGAAACAAAAAGTCTCTAATGCTCACGAAGAATGAAAATAAATGTAAGTGGTAAGTGGTTACAAACTATTTATTTTAGCTACATTAAAAAAAAAAAGTTAGTCAACTAAACTTGTTTATTTAAATGCAGCTAAATTGATTGAAACCATGTAACTTAAAAAAAATAGTAAATTCAATTAATTTTTTTAGGTGAAGGCTGCATTTAATCAAAACTACATTAACAACACTAATATTTTACTGTTTAAAAGCTTAATTTTTTTGTAGAAACTGATACATTTTAAAAGGATTATTTGATTCAAATGTATCCTTACTGAACAAATGTATTAATTTCTAACCATAGTAAAAAAACTCCACAGTACCAGCCGCATTTTTAGCTTAACATTCAGATATTTTTCATTTATTCAAGACAATATCTAACAAAAGAAAATACCAAGTTTCTTAAATATTGCAGTTAAACTATGATTATGCCAAAACACTCATAAATTTTCATAAAAAATTATGATTGTCACATAGAAAGGAAGAATCTAAAATGAAATGAGCTTATGATCTCATCCATTTCTGAAGTATTCTACAATCCTCCTCACTACTTCAGGAAAACTCTGCAACTCAATTCCACATCCTGTCAAGCGTTTGAACTTCCTGCGACAAGAGCAGGAAGTGCCTGAGGCAAGTGTCTTTTCTGAAAGATAAGATAATCTGTATTTATGAATAAAAGTGCTTGCCATGCCAAGAACCCAAAACAAACTCTTCTCAGCATTACCCCAGGCTACGAAAAATGGATGATATTGGCCTTGTCTTGACTTTAACCCTCATTCAAAATGGCTTTTACTCACAGCTCACTGTTAAAACATCCACAACCTAAGCTCACAAACTGGCAAATTATGCGTTATGTGACCATAAACATAGTAAACATCAAATACAGCAGTGTTTGTTTAACCCTGTCACCACTGGTCTGCAGTACAGCGTAATGCAAATACAGTCAAGAGCTCCATCATGCTGTCACTGGTAACGGATTGAACACAATTCCCTCTTTCACACAAATGGAGTTCCACTCACCTGATGCTCCTCAAAGTCAACAGCAGCGATCCAGCAGGAATGTTATGTGTTTTTCTGCATCGTCTGGAGGGGACGTCACCTGCCAGCATCTCTCTCTCTCTTCTAACAGAGCCACTGTGTTTGTGTCTATGGGAAAATGAGCGTGAGAGAGAAGCACTGGAGAGAGGGAGAACGATCTACTCATCTGCAACAATCAGTTCTCGTGCCTCTGCTCGCATCACACACACACACACATTCCCCCTCCCTTCCTCTTTTTCCCCTTGATCTCTCCATCTTGCCATTTTGCAGGCAGTGGATCTAGGATGTGATATTGGTAGGGTGCAGTCTATTCAGGGGGAAAAAGGAAATAGAGGAATAGAGTATGCTGAGACTCCTACCAGTCTCTGCCAACTTAGGGACCCTTAATATGAAAATGCTGTTAACATTGTATATTAACTTTCATGATAACAAACATCATAAAATGATGCAAAACTAGTGTTGTTTCACAGTTAAAACATGTTCTGGGTTTATTGTGGTTCTTTGCTGCAAAAAGTGATAAACATTTGTTTAATCATATCTCTGGAGAAGCAATCAAAACAAGTAAGAAAGTAGTAAATAAATGTGAAGAACAAATTAACCAAATTTGGAAATATGAAGAATTATATATATATATATATATATATATATATATATATACACACACATCTCAAAAATCATTTATTTTTGTAGTAGAACAAATTAAACTGGTCGAGCAAATTAACAACATTCAGAAATCTGCAGAATATTTGTATGATTTTGTTCATCATTTTCATGAATATTCAGAATAAATTATTTATTTATTTATTTGTAAAAAAAATATTCAAAGATTACACTTTTAAAAAAATTAACCACATCTAGAATATATTTGTATTTATCTGTTTTATTATTTATTTATTTATTTTTGAAAAGTTTTTGCAGCAATTAATCTTCAGTGTCACCTGATCCTTCAGAAATGATTGCTCAAGAAACATTTCATACTGTTATCAGTTGGAAAAAAAATTGAATCCACAAAAAGTTCAAAATAACAGCATTTATTTATTTATTGTTTAAGTATTTATTATTCTATTATAAATGTATTTTCTGTCACTTTTGGTCAATTTAACGCATCCTTGCTGAATGAAAACACACATTTTAAAATAAAATGTTATGGCCTCAAGCTTATGTACATTGCACAGATTTTTTATAATTCCAATAATTTTAATTGCATGCCAGCACTTATGCTGCATATGCAGCATATATGCATGCATTTACACATAACAACATCCCTACTAACATGTATGAGAAAAAATGTCCAAAAGCTAAACTTTAGTGGTAAAATGCCTCATCACACACTTCGTGTAAGGGTTTTGGATGCTATGCATGGGACAGCTGGTTCATTCATTTTGTTTACATCCTTCGAGAATTAGAATTCACGAGCTGTGAAGTGACTGACAGCTTTTCCAAGCTATCGGCATCCCTTCTATTCACCTGAATATCTCTAACCACATCTGTCTGAAACATACCATTTTCTAAAACTGTTCAAACATTTCTCAAAATATCTTCTTTTGTATTCCACAGAAAAAAGAAAGTCAAACACATTTGCAACAACATGAGGAAGAGTAAACAAAGACAAAATTGTCCTTTTTGCGCGAACTATCCCTTTAAGTTAACCAGTACAACATCTGAATGTGCTGCATGTGCATCACTTTTCAATAAATAGCTGTTTGGAAGCCATTAGCAAAGGCAAATTACTGCCAACTGTAAACATGTCTAGTTGGAAAATGCAACCCAAACACCACATATTTTATAAACAATCTTGTTACAAGGCTAAATGAGGCCACAAATCCCATAATACTGTATATTTTAGCATGGTCAACATCCCGTGGAAGAGTTTCATTCCAGGCTAGGAGACATAAAGGATGGACCCGTTTCTTTCTAGTTCTGCCAGTTGGTGCAAGCAGTGTAATGCTATAATCTGAACATGAGTCATTTGGGTCTTTTCTGGCAGCAGAACACCACATTTGTGAGGCTAACGGGACCCATCTGCCATTTCGATGAGGACACAGGCCTGTTATTTTCACCACATTATACAATTTACCTAATCAAGCCTCTGAAAATTGTTTCCAGTGGATTGCATTGTGTACTTGTAATGCAGATCTTACAGTCAGCACTTAATAGCATAATAGGCCGACAGAATATCTGTGCGAAAGAGGTTTGGGTCACTGCTAATGTGAGTTATCCTCACATCACTGAGCTTTTAGCTCAAACTCGATGTGCAGGCATGCAACTAACAGTCGGTGATGTCAGGAAAGAGATTTGTGCCAAACCGAGCTGTCATTTAAATATAGAGCTGTACTAGTTTATATAAACAATACCATAACTGAGTACACACACATTACAACTCCAAAGTCTTTGAACAGAATAACCGATTCCATGTAAGGAGTATTTTGAAATGTCAATGGGGACCATCTTCCCTTAGGAATTGTTAGTTATGTCTCCCATTCAACACACACATAACAGTGCTACTTTTGTCGTGATGCTCTTGTTAAAGGTGGTGGAGACTGACCCAGAAGAGAAGAGATTGTTAAAGGGCTACTCCACTCCAAAATTAAAATTTTGTCATTAATCACTTACCCCCCATGTCGTTCCAAACCCGTAAAAGCTTCGTTCGTCTCTGGAAAACAATTTAATATATTTTGGATGAAAACCAGGAGGCTAGTGACCGTCTCATTGACTGCCAAGTAAATTATACTTTCAAGGTCCGGAAAAGTATGAAAGACATCATCAAAATAGTCCATCTGCCATCAGTGGTTCAACAGTAATGTTATAAAGCGACAAGAATACTTTCTGTATGCAAAGAAAATAAAAATAAGACTTTATTGTACAATTGTTGAATAAATGTCATTATTTTTATTTTCTTTGCATATAAAAAGTATTTTTGTCGCTTCTTAAGATTCAGATTCAACCACTGATGGAAGATGGACTATTCTGACAATGTCTTTCATACTTTTCCAGACATTGACGGTGTTATTTACTTCTGGACAGTCAAAAGTCTTCCGGTGTTCATCTTAAATTGTGTTAAACAAAGCTTTTAATTTTTATTTTGGGGTGGAGTAACCCTTTAAATAAAGTCATTATTTTTGTTTTCTTTGCGCACAAAAAGTATTCTCATAGCTTCATAACATTACAATTGAACCACTGATGTCACATGGAATATTTTAATGATATCCTTACTACCTTTCTGGTCCTTGAACATTTCAGTTGCATTGCTGTCTATCCAGGGTCAAAAAGCTCTTGGATTTTAATGTTTGGGTGAACTATCCCTTTAATGCTTCAGAATACCAAGACATGTTAGACAATGTTATGCTTCCATCTTAGTGGGAACAGTTTGTGGAAGGTTTTCTATTCCAACCAGGACTGTGCCCCAATGCACAAAGCGAGGTCCATAAAAACACAGTCAGGTGAGCTTGGTGTGGAAGAACTTTACTGACCCGCACAGAGCCTTGACCTCAACCCCCTTAAAACACATTTGGGATGAACAAGGAGCGGAGACTTCTCGTCCAACATCAGTGCCTGACCTCACAAATACTCTAATGACACATTTCAAAATCCTTCCCAGAAAAGTGGAAGCTGTTGGTGTAATGGATCGGGTGTCCTAATCCTTTTTTCCATATACTCCATATTACATGCAAACTGCCTATATTACATATAGCCATGTTACAATATATTACATTAGAGGAAAAATGTGTTACATAATCCATCAAAATGAAGTAAACCAGTTAGTGACGTTTTGGATGGTTTCACAGTGGGAAAAAAAAGTGTCAATATTCTGCACATTCTGATAACCTAATGAATAATAACACTTAAGTAACATATTCAACTCAGACACGCCTCCAGGTATCTGTTCGCAAGACATCTAACACATTTATTAATTATTTACACCACTTAGGCACGCCACCTTGCTTTATTCCAGGTGTGAAATCCAGATGTTTTGAAACTGTGCAACTATGAAGTAGTGACAACATAACATATGTCAGAAAGCTGCTCTTTTAAATCATAAGCCTTGAGAAATATAAAATTAAATATAGTTTTATACTTGAGTGTTCTTATTCTGTTGGGAGGCAGATTCTTTTTCTTTTTGTTGCATTATTTGTCTTGCTGACTGACTGCACACTGTCTGCAGTGGTTTCAGTTTTTAAAATATACCAAGGTTCTTTATTATGAACTAATCAAAACAGTCAGCTCATATGAGAGTGGTAGTGTAATTGCTCCCCAGTGAAACTAGCCCTGACAAGCATTGAAATAATCAATAAACACATGTAGGCTATTGAATGAAATGGGACACAGTTTTAAGGGACCTGCTAGCACCACCTGGTGTTTACTTGTATAATTACATGAATTCACACCACAGCTAACAACCAATCTTTTTTTGGTTTATTCAGACTGAGTTTTACTAAAACAGTACATACCCACATACATATAGCTATAGAATATTTTATGTTAAAATTACATACACACACATAAAAGCATGTTGGTCAGCCTGTAAGAGAGAATTATGTCAAATTGGTGCATAATTTTAAAAAATTCTTCATAATACACTAGTTTAGTATTAGTGTTATTTGATAAATTTCACATAATAGTATGCATGCTGATAAAGCTACAGTTAGTAGGTACCTTTTGTATTTAATGTACCACATGCACTGATTATGGCTTAGAAGTTAGTTTTACCAATTTGTACCATTTAGTACCATTTTGAGAACTACAAATCATATTGTTTTACAATATCTTATTTCATGAAATTTTTATACCATCTCTTCGATGCCAAACTATAACCAGTGTGAAAAGTGTATGAGAGCAGTAGTTTTGTGGTAAAGTAAAAAGGACAAATCTCACAGTTAAATGTATGGGATATGTCTGATGCAGGATCCTCAATTGTAAAGAGTTTGTGTGTAACATGTCAGTATGAGGTTGTTTGCTGTTGGTGTCAGCTGACTCTTATCTAGTTTTGTTTCTTCATTCTGTTGATTCTCTGGTTCACACAATGTAGACTCCAGTAGACTACAGAGATTAAGACAAAGGCCTGCGGAAAACAGCAAGATATTAACATTTAAACACCAAATAGGTTAATAATAATAGGCTAATTCCAGTTTATAAACATTAATTACTAAATGTCTTAATTTTTCTTAGTCACATCTCTAATAATGCACGAACATTTTTTGTTTGATTTTTATCATATTTAAATTTGTACATTTAAAAAAAGGTTACGTGTAAATATATGAGAATATAACAATAAATATATTTTAAGATTTTATTACAATATACTTATTTATGTTTATAAGTCAAAACCTTATTTGAAGAGATTAATTGTGAGAAACCTAAATGTCACATACCAGAAGAATGTACTACTAAAAGAAAAGAAAAAAGAATTAAAGCCAATAGGTCAAGCATGTGACCAAAGAATCTCCCATGATGCATTTGGAGTTGGAGTTCACAGAAGCCACTGCGGAAAGAGGCCAAAAGTGACATTCTTCCAAAAAGCTGTAACCTTATCTGCCCCTCCTTCCTTGCGTTCTAGACCATAAACTGCATCCGAGCTCTAAACAGAGTCCAAAATCATATTCGATCTATTAGAACTACCTCTCCAATGGGAAATAACCAGAGTTTCCTCAGGAGCAGCACAGCTGTTTCCCTCTGAGAGAAGAGAGACAGAGAGCGAGAGACAAACGAAGGGAAAAGGCATGGCCTGTGCTTCCTGACCTCAAACTACCTGAATCCACCCATCAAATGCCAATGCAATTTTTTCAATGGATGTAATTTACTCACATTCAGACAGTTTCTTTTCAAGTGTTTCTAATCTAATTCTTCTAAAATTATGCAATTATTAGTTGTGCAACCCACAATTTTATCTTGCTTCATAAATAAATTGAAACTAAATACTTACAATACTACAGGTTTTCTTCAGGGAATTATATGCATAATGCCTCTATATTCATGTTTGCATGAAATGGGAGGAAGAGATTTGAAGAACAATTTCATTTAATCTTTGTATACAAAGGGATACCAATATAATTAAAGACAGAGCAAATGCTTTTGAGACACTACCTCATTCTATATTTTCATTCAGAGCTGCCACCCGACTCAATTTAATTTAGCAGAGAAACTGTCTTAAGAGCTTTGGGAAACCTCACAAATCAGAGAACGCAACCTTAAATGACAAACTGGCATATATTTCAATCAATCTGAGAGTTTTTTTCCTCTCAGATTTTCCTCTGCAAGCATATTTTAAGTGAAAAAACACATGAGATGTGTACATTTTGATACAGTATTTTTCCCTTCTGTTTACTTCTCTTGCTGTCTCAGATGACCACTTGTGTCTCTCCTTCTGTCTCCCTCAGTTTTTTCTCTTTTACACAGATAAAAGTGATAGAAATAAATACAAAGATACATGCAGAGTTAGAGAAATGAGCAGCACACATTCACACTCGGGTTTAATAAGCAAAGAGTCGAGACTCCAGGGAGCTGCAGTTTTGGGTCAAAAGCAAACAGGACTAAATCTCTGCTGTCACCTCAGTGATGTATGACTAGCGATGGGGCTTTTCCAGCCTGTGGATTCCTACATGGTGGTAATGCATGCTGCCTCTTAGTTAGACAGTGCAAAATGTCACATTTTTCACAAAATATTAAACAGCACAACCATTTTCAGCATTTATAGCGATAGGAAATGTCTCTTGAGCACTAAAACGGCGTATTAGAATCATTTCTGAAGGACGACATGACACTGAAGTCTGGAGTAATGATGCAACAAAAAAATTAAGCATTGTGTCACAGGAATAAATTACATTTTAAAATATTTTAAAACAGAAAATGGTAATTACAATTGCAATAATATTTAACTTTTTTTTTCATGGAAGTCCATTTCTGCCACTAAGTAAAATATTTTTAAAAAGGTTATTGTGACTTTCATTTCTCACAATTGCGAGTTATAAAGTCAGAATTACAAGATAAAAACTTGCAATTCAAACTTTTTTTCTCAGAATTGTGAGATATAAAATCACAATTGCGAGTTTATATCTCAAAATTCTGCGAAAAAAGAGAAAAACTAAGAAAAGAGGTCAGAATTGTGAGTTTACATTTCGCAATTCTGACCTTATTTCTCAGAATTGTGAGTTTACGTATATCCTACAATTATGTTTAATATCACGCAATTCTGAGAAAAAAAAGTGAATAAAAAAAAATCAAATAAATGCAGCCTTGGTGAGCACACCACTGAATCTCTCACCATTAACTACTATATAGAAAACATTGGTTTATCACACACACACAAAACGCAGTTCCCCAGTTCAGGCTCTCGTCCATGACTCTGAGCTGAGGTGGCAGTGGTGACCCATTACTGAAACCCCCTACTGCTTTTGGCAGTCAAACGAGCGCCAATTCTCTGAAAAGAAGCTGAGAGACTGAAGCCTGGTTCGGCCCGGCTCCGAACGCTTTGATGCCGGGGTGAAGGGCGTCGTGGCAGCCTCGTGTGACTCTCCCTGGACTTTCTGTAAATCAGTTCAATGGGATTCCTGAGACAAGGCCCAAGATGGATGGGTCTCCTGGGGCTTGTAAGAAACGTTTTTGATTCACCTTGGCAGCCTGCTTAGCAACCTGAAGCCCCTTACATCAAGAGGGGCGATTTTAAGATTGTTTTTGATTATGCCATTGTAAAATCAAAATACTAATTTTATGTCAGAGATGTGATTAGATGAGCAAGAGATGATTGGAAAGGATCTGTGATATTTCCTAGTGGGTTGATTACTAAAAAAAAATGTAAAAGCAGATATATATATATATATATTTATATATATAAATATAAGATCTGTATTTCAAATAAATGCTGTTATTTAAAGTGTCCCTATTATGGGTTATGAAAGGTTAATTTTTAGTTTTGGGAGTCCACAACAGGTTTACATGCATGCAAGGTTAAAAACACTTCCATTTTCTTATAATATTCATTTATTTTTACCTTATTTATTCAAGTACTCCCAAAAGACTCTTTCAATGATTCATTTTTCCAAACCCCTCCGGTGTAATTTAAAGCAGTGTTTGTATGCTTTTAATGCTCAAAAAGCTCCACCTAGCGGCAAAGAATGAATTTGCATTTTCATTCAGACCAATGCGAAAAGAACAAGTGGGCAGGCAATGTGCTAATATTTCATGCTGACGTCAAGATGAAACAGCTTGGGATTCATTTTAAAAAGGAGTCATTTCAATGATTCTGAGTTGACTCTTTCTTTTGAGAGACAATAACTTTATACACGGTGCACTTTCAAATGTAAAACTTTGCAGGACGTTTTCATTCACTTAGAGCTGTGTGAAGGGTTATTTTCAAAAATCCATAATAGGGGGACTATCCCAAACAATCAACAAACACTAAATCGCTGGCGATACCCGATAACAGTGGAATCAAAAGTGCCCAATCACCTAAACTACTTGCTAATATTCTTCTTATCAGTCTAATTCAGGCTCCAAGCTCCAGAGTTCCTCTCCTGTGGTGTTCTGGAGGGTGTTAGGTGCTATGAAAAGATAAGCCAGCGGCGCTGCTGACTGCAGCTTTTGTGTAAAGCTGATCTTGATAATATTATCTTAACCTTTTAAAAAAAAGTGGGGTGGGTCTTCCCAGCAGTACAATTTTTGTTTCGCCCTTGAGAAATGAGGAGGACAAATATTAGCTTTGATGGGTGGAAAAACACAGAATGGAAAAAACAGGCAGAAATGGAAGAACATCACCCACTAGCTGAAATAAACAGAAGCTGGGATGAGTGTGGAACTGACAGGGCAATTTTTAGCGAATGATAATGTTTCTGAAGGGTCGTAATGGCACTGCTGCAAATAGACCAGTCTAAAGGAAAGTTACAGGGAAAGGGAAACGCTTTCCTTGGCCTGTTACAACAGAAACACATTAAATCAGGTGGAGTCTATGGGTACAGTCCACACAAAAATATGACGCTACTAAAACTGTTCTGCGGGCACTTCAGCACCTGAGCTCACAGATGCACTCTCACAAAGTAAAACGAGCAATTCAGCTCTTGTGTAAATCTAATCAGTCTTCCACGACGAGCCGCAGACGTGTTTAATTGATTCCAGAAACGTTGCCTTTGCATAAAGCTGGGATGGTGAGAAGAGGAGAGCTGGAGGGAGGGATGGTGGGTCGTGAAGAGAGAGGTGACGCGCTAATGAAAGGTCAGCTGAGATGCACGGCCCACGCTGCAAGTGCCAGAAACACACACAGCAATTTTATGGTCAATTGGGCCATGCATCTGGAGTCATACATCACTGAGGCGTGTAGAGAGCCGGTGCCAGATCCGAAAAACACACACACACACACTCAAACACACATACATTTAGGAAGGGGTTCACACATATACATAAGTCTAAAAGCACTAGCGGAAATAACTCTATTTCTATAATTTAAGCATCAAAATTTGAGTCAAAAGCTTCATTGGAAAATCAGTTTGTACAGCATTTGAGTAGCATGAACTCCACAAGTTAGTGTATAACCTGATTATCATGTTCTTCAGCATCTTTTGCAAATGATCCAATGAGCATCTTGGGCTTAAATGGAAGCTGGATATCTGCAATAGAGACTCATGGTAATGATGTATGTGTCAATCAAACTTACTTCAATCGGAAAAGCCAACAGAGACACTAGAGGCTTGATGTAACCAAACCGCTGAAGAGCCATGATCAAAACACATCTCAGCATCTCCATTTCAGCTGCATTAGACCTGACAGAAAGGTACAGTATCAGTACTTTTTTATTTAAGTACATAAAAAACAAGTACTTTTGTACTTTCACTCGAGTAAAATTGAAAAAGGAGTACTTTTACTTTTACAACACTTTATTTTTTCTTATATATAATATAATATCCATATACTCTGTACAGTAAATACATTTTTAAAAGCCGGTTCACTGGGGAAAATAATGGTTCATTCAAAGGGTTAGCTTGCCCAAAAATTAACTTACTGTTAAAATAAAATAAAATAAATTAAAAACAGGACATAGTTATAGAAGCTGTACCTCTGATCGATCAGGAATCCCAGAGAGGTTAGAGAAAGTAATACGTAGGTAGTCAAAAGAAGTACAGTCATCTCTGAAAGTATCTGCAGGTGAAAGATGAGTAATAGTAATATAGTTACATATATACATATCTAT
>JAUMHE010000067.1:14208457-14220286 GCA_032359235.1 Enteromius mattozi
AGATAATTAAGTCGTTAATTCAGAAAAACAGAGCAGATATTTTTTCCTCAAGTGAATGCAATACGCTTCCGTAATACATAAATAAATACAAGTTTAAATGGAATTAGCATTTTCAGACTGAATTCACAATAGAACTTTAATTCTAATCATTGAGGAATATTAGATTTTGAAAGCTGAATAGTAAATCAATATTTCTTCAAAATGTAAAATAATAATAATGTGTATTAAAATGGATTATTATTTATAAATAAAAAAGTTTGAATTCTTATTTTAAGTAGTTAAGTAGCTGAATTAACTGAAGAAGTTTAATTATAAACCCCTAAAACATTCAGGCATCTCAAAGCAGTGTTGTCTTGCAGGGGCTGCAATACATTTAATCAAAGATTGTTGTTCTAATTAGGCTCTGCAATGTTATTATTATGATTAGTAACCATTTTACATGTGCAAAATGGTGGTGACCATAGAGTCATAGTCCCACTCCTGCCACAAAAGTCCAGAACTCCAGCAGGTTCACACAAGGATCACATTGCAGGAGACGGATTTGCTTACTTGTCGTGTGGCAAGGTTTTTAATTCTAAGCCTTGGGAATGTATCCCCAGAGAATGTAGCATAATTTAAGGCCACAGATGTCACTTCCTTGTGGGATCCTTGGCCAACTGCAAAGTCTGATGAAACCAGAAGGTCTAGAAACACATTTGTAATATAAAAACCATGACATTTTGCAAATATTTTAAATTAAAGAAACTCACTGAGCAGTTAAAAAAATGTTATGAATAGTCTTTCGAATAAGGCCAGAATGACCTGCCAATGATGTCATTTCAAAAACAGCAGGCATTATGTCATCTCTTTATGTTTGTAGAAGTCAGTAAACTTCAATGGTTTAATAAGATTACATAGTTGTTTGGTTAAAACATCAAATAGTTCCAACAACCCATATTTCTCTGGCTACAAATAAAGCGTCATGTGCTATTTATTTCACATGTGGCTGTAGGAAGCACCTTCCCACGCAGAGACCAATTTGTAAGACAGAGCGGCAAGACGGAAGTGCCTTAGCGGACAGAACTTCCTTCACCTCTCCCGTTACTTCACTACAGCCAAAAAGAGATCTTGCAGAAACATCTGCAATACAATAGTCCCACTCCATAGCCACAGCTGGATAGAAAAGCACTGAACCCGAAAAAAAAAAAAGAAGCGGTAGCTTCTGCCAGAATGATTGATGAACAGGCACAAGGTCGTGGCCGGTCATCTCACCTGCCTTTCGGTGAGATCCAGGTTAACGGCGATTTCGTACCGCCTCAGTCTGGTCAAATAGTTGTGATGGGCGAATTCTGCCTCCAGTTCTCGAATCTGCTCTTTGGTGAACGCCGTCCGCTCCTTCCTTGGCTTGCTGCTCACATCCGATTTGTAATTCCCTTCTTGGGACTCTTAAAAGAAAAAGCAAGAATGGAAGAAACAATTTCCAACGGTCAGAAACGGTCGCAAAAACTTTTGAAGATCAACATCAACGTCAACAAAACGGCCTTTGAAACCCAATCAGCGCAATCGTTCCAATTAAATACAATCACTGCAGCGTTGAAATCCCAGAAATGTCATAAAGGAAACCAGAGGAATACTGCCAGTCATCTTTTACGATGCTGCAATTGTTCATGCCAGCTGTTTGTAAAAGTCAACCCCAGCCGTGAGTTTTCATAAACCGCTCTATAGATTCTCACAATGAGTTGGCGCTCACCAGAACACTTTCCGAAGACTTCATTCGCCTTACTGTTAATGGAATCCGCTACCCTTGTAGTTTTAATATGGAACAAAACAGTACTGGAGGATATGTAAAAATATATTTCCTTAGTTTATTTACCTCAAAATTTTACAAGCGTCTTCCACTCCAGCTGCCAACTCACAACAATTTTGAGTGGAGTGTTTCTTATTCCCTCTCGCGCTCTTGTGCTGTCAATTACGGCGAATTGCTTTCCTTACTTTCAGATGTTTTTTGGAGTGACAGAACACGAACGCATAAAAGTGCATGTATATACAATTACATGCGGTTATTGCTAGAGCCCAATTACGTCAAGTCTAATCTTGAATGGGAAACATTAAAGGTCAGTGAGGAAATGTCAGATTAGACCAGCAATCCATCCTACCAAAGACACATCTTCTGTTGTTTTAACAGTGGAGGAAGGAAATTTTATTCTTTTTTTTTTTTGAGAAAAGTGTGCCTTCATCTTGCTGTGACTCACTTTCAAAGGGCACATCAGGGTTTTCGGTTCATTTATCTTAGGGTGTGGAGCGAGTGCTAATCCAACTAGCAATCCAAAACCCAGCTGTAAATAGAGTCAGCTTTAATGAGACCCCATCTGCAAGATGCTTGCCATTTCAACAGAAATCAGCATGACATTTCAAATACATCATTTTTAAATGTTTTTCCAATGGTAAAATACTTTGTAGTATCCGATATTAAAAGGAAAGTTCACCCAAAAAGGACTATTTTGTTAAATTTACTCATTGTCATGGTGTTCCAAAACCAACCAGGATTTTTACTGAATTGTACGTATTTTACGAGTTGCCAATTTGTATGAATTTGTACAAATGACCTACACCTAACCCCGCCCCTAAACCTACCCGTCACTGGAGTTTAGACAAAGTGTACAAAATCATACGAGTGAGGTCATATGAATTTGTAAGAATTGGTCCTGAGACTGTATTGTCCAAAACTGTATGACTTTCTTTCTTTAGTGGAGATGATTTTTTTAATTATAATTATTTTGGACCCCACTGACTTTCAAAATGTCTTCTTTTGTGTCACACAGACAACAGAAACTAAATGAACAGATTTTACTTTTTTGGGTGATCTATGCCTTTTAAACCGCTATCAAACAGATTTTCCCCCAACAACCCCTCTCAACTGCTATTGGTCAGCCCAACAGAAAGCCCCGCCCTTAAACACCCGCTATTGGTTGAGTCACTGTTGCTGTGTCAGGCTGGTCGGATTTTCAAACAAACACAACAATGTTTTGAAAACAATAAGCACGAACTTCAAGTTTTCTCTGCATAAACTGAGACAGGGAGAGGAATTTAAAACTGTTTCAGTTTTAATATACCCATCACCTTGAAGATCTCACTACAGGTGGATGTTCAAATGAAGTGTCAAATCACTGCTGTCAGCTACATCATGGTGGCTATAAACACATGCCAGACGTGTTTTTTAACAGTATAATTTACAGGTTGGGATTTGCAGAGGCTGACAAGGATGGAGAGTTTGTGCAATGATGATAGCCTATTATAGGTAGTTTAACATAGAAGTTGCACTCATGGTGACTCTACTTTGAACAAATAATCATAAAGTAATTTCTAGCGATATAATTGCAACTGCGACATCTCTGATTTGTACCTAGTTTTAGCTCAAATTTGAGTCACAGAAAGAGTTCGGCTGAATGTGGGTCTGATTAAAACAAGCCCAGAAAGGCACGTTTATTGGGGGCTAAACGCAGCCATTGTGGAGTGAGAAAAACCAACACGAGCAGCGTTTCACGAATAGTGCTGCTCTGAGTTAAAGCAACTTTTCCCGGCTTCCCGACACTGCGGTTACACCACAGCAATTAGGCCTGCGCCTTAACTTTTATCTCTTCTTTAAAAAAAGCAAAGTACTGGGAAAAAAGGAGCCTGAGCTTTCAAAGATGATTTTAAAAACTACAGCTACAATGAAAACTTAAGACATCTACTTTAATATTCTAGTTACGCACACTGAAGCTGAGCTTTATTGGTGGAAAAAAAAAAAGAAACCAAAATGAATATCACGCAAAGCCACATGACAAAATACAAGCTAGGCTGCTGTCAACTATCCAAACCAGGCATGTGCTGTTTTATTAGAAAAGCCACATATGCTTTGAATGAATCAAACAATGTATCTTAATATGTCGACATTTTGATTATTAAATTATCCATTGTTGCACTGAATGATGCTCATTATAAAATAATTCTATAAAGCAGAGACTTTAAGGCAACCATTAGTGAGGTCATGCTAGAAAAAATATCAAAACATTTTAATACTTAATTTTGTAAATTTAAATACATTTCAAAAGTTATAATGCTCAAAAAGAACAACATTGTTCAACCCAGACACACATATACTAGAATGACCCAATTAACAATATTAATTTGTTATAACAGGCATTACCATATTTATTTGTAAATCTCACATGCAATGAATTTGACAGGTCAAGAATATATATGAAGAAAATAGGCCTACATAAAAAACCCTTATATATAAATGTGGATATACTAGTGAGGAGTCGTCTACTTCTGTTAGACCTTTCCAGCAGTGGAACAAGTGTATTTATATTATGTTAATTTCGGGTTGGCGCAAATGAGAATATATCAACATCTGCAGGGCTGCGGCTCTTGTGTGGACCTGAACTTTGTTTTAAAGGGCAGAAAGTAGTTAAAATTCCCTTTGAAGTAACAAGATCGTAAAAATACATTTTATGATCCATTTTATGCAGTGTTAAATAGATTTTTTAACAGTAGTGGCAACTATTCCAGACAAAACTAATTGAAGATGTCCATTAGATTAAACCAGCTTCTTTTGCAGTGAACCAAAAACTCTTCAGTTTACTTCATATCTCCCTGTCCGTTTTATTCATCAGCAAAGTTAAAAATAAAGTAACCGTATATTCCCATTCTGAATCCAACGTACAAACAAATTATATTCAAAGAGAAAGCTGCTCACAGCACTCCTGACATCTAAGGTCGGCTTTTTGTTTTAAATGCCAACCCTGTTCTCTCTCCCAGGCCATGGCATTAGTTACTTTACCACAAGCGTTATTTTCTGCTTGCCAGAAAATGAGGAGATGAAACAGATGAGACTAAACGTGAATCATGCGTGCAGTTAAATGCCCACACAAGAGTTACAATCTGCCCTCTGCTAGCCAAAATAATTTCTTCTGTGCGTGTCAGCCAACACCTACAAAACTCTACAAAAAAAACACGGCTCGATGTTTCCGAACACTGCATTAGAGAATCGTTTTCTGAAAACACTAGTACTGCACTTAGTCTGATTGTGAAGGCTTTTAAAATGCACTATGACTTATTCAATTACAATAAAACAAACTTTTGTGTTTAACGGGAACTAAAACTACTCAATGATAGAAGAAGTGATATTCCAGAAAACATTGCAAGAATTTATCTTAACGCAAAAGAGAAAATAAACATTTTCCAAAAGAAAGTCAATTTTACTTATTTTTCTAGAATTTATATATCATTTCTTTTATATAAATATCACATATGAATATAAATAATACATTTATAAGTATTCAAAATGTAGCTAAATTTGAATATATATAATATTTGAAAACATATTCCAAATTCCAAAACATATATACATTATAGATAAAATCTGGAGAATAAATAAATAAATATATATATAGTGAATTTTACAAATATCACTTACATGTACTGATATAATATTTAAAACACTTATTAGATATTTACATTTTTAATTTAAATAATTATATCTATCTATCTATGTATCTATATAATTACACTTGACAAATGTAATTTTAAACAATACGAGACAAAATATTGCAAAAAAACAAAAACAAAAACAAAGAAACATAAAATCTCCAGACTTTCTATAAAAAAATGACTTGTTCAGATCAGATCCTTTACTTTGTTTAAAATAAAAATGACTTTGTTTCTTACCAGAGCTGTCACTTCTTCGTTTGCTATTCCTTTTCTCTGCCTCGGCTGGAGACATCGTATGACGTCCGAAGTCCCCTCCGGGAACGCAGGAAGCCCCCGAGGGCACCCCTCCGCCGAGACTTGGTGTGCTCGCGCAGAGGCTGGGGCCCCCGGGGCCCATATCAGAAGATCCTGAATCAGGGGCCGAGATGCCCAGTCCAAGACGGGCGCCGACTGGAGAGGCGCCGGCCGTCTGCGGTATGTGCCACCCGGTCTGCTGCGGCTGGGGGACATGATGATGATGCTGCTGAGACATGGGCGGCCCTCGCTGGTGCCCGTGCCCCCCAAAAAGCCCCCCATCCTCACCTGGGTAACCACTTACGATGCAGGTAGAAGCAGGAGAGGAGGTGGAGAGGTCAGGGTATGAGGAGAGGTGCTCGGAGCGTCCATGAAGGGCAAAGGCTGGGTGCAGGGCCTGCGGAGGGGCGTGAGGGCTGCGCAAACAGCCAAACAGCGTGTGATCCATCGCAAGCACCAAACCAGCCACTAGTGGAAGAAAAACCACAAGAAGAAAACTTCCCAAATGGCAGAAACACAAAATGCTCCGTTGCTTCTCACTTCAAACAGCGTCTCCTTACGAAAAAAGACGAAAATGAAGGAAAAGGAAAAAGTGTGTCTGTACACGTGTGTGTGTGAGTGTGTGTGTGTGTGATAATCCCATGCACGTTGCGATCGAGAGTTGCCAGGCAGCGCAGATGATGATGAGAGCTGGGTCTCAGTTGACAGTCTAGCGCAGACTGCGGCCCAGCTGAGAGGGAAAGGTGCTTCCTAACAGTGGCCGGGCTTTTGGGCAATGGGTTGGGACTGAAGGAGGGGTGGGAGATGTTATAAATAGGGCTGTAACATGAGAGGGAGGCTGGGTCACAGAACCCCGCCACAACTGTCCACTGAAGCCAACCAGTCCAACCCTGCAGCTCCATACATCTAAAACATGACAGAAAATAACAGGCAGATTTTCAGTTCGGCCCTTTTTTGTGATTTGTGTTCGAAAATATGACTTTTTCTTTTGGTCTCAAAAGACAAAACACAGATTGGTTGAGAAGGTCAGAGCAACTGAGAGGGGTTAAAAGTGTTAATGGGTTGTTGATCTTAGCACTTTCTCTTCTGTTGTGAGGATGATTTAGAGGACAGGAGATCGGTGCTAGAAGCCACTAAGCTGTAGATCTTTTTTTATTGGAAGGATGACTGTACAAACAGTCCTGTCGTATTTTTTGTGCAGTCCATCGACGAACCACTTACATCATCAATACAGTACAAATGCAGTTTATTTATATATAATAAAAGTAGAAATATTTCTACTTTATTAATTTCTGAATTATTAGAATGAAATAATTATTATGAAATTAATGAAGTAGAAAATTATGTTAATTTATTGTTTAAAAAGTCTGAAAAATGTTTATGACATTTTTAGTGTTCCTTAATAGTCAGCAAAATCTGCATTTATTTGATCACAAATACAGGATTGTATTTTTATATTTATTTTGGAAAGAGAAGATTTTTCTTTAATGAATAAAAAAAAAATGTAAAAACAGCATTAATTTGAAAAAATATTTTGTAACATTATAAATCTCTTTACAATCACCTTTTACCCTAATAAACATCTTTTATTCAGCACTCTTAAACTGACAAACTGACCCCATTGTACTTTAGAATAGTACATTGTAAAACAATATTTTTTAGAAATTGTAAATAAAACACATTACAGTAGTATATTTTACAATCATTTTTCCTTCTTCAATATGTCATTTGTTATCTGCCATTTTGTTTGTGAAATTTACTAGGAATTTCTGAGTTAAAATAGTTTCTACAGATGCACTCTATTACAAAAACAAAAATAGTATATATATATATATATATTTAGTTTTTCATCAAAACTGCAGCTATGTCCATAATAATTACATTAATTAACTAAGCTACTTTAACAAGTGCATATGTTTAAAACGTATAATCTTTTTATGTGCAGAGTATACACATACAGTACACGCGCAGTATACTGTATATTCCAACAATATATACCATATAAATTCACAGACTTCCCACTGAAATGAATAAAAGATTCTTTATGGAATATCCATTAGCTATAATCTGCGGTCATGGTAGTGTATCACAGCTTTAATCAGAGTAACAGTGCTCATCACGGCCCGCGCTGCTCCAGCATCGCCATTCAAGACGTCCCAAAAGAGACAGATGCGGTGCAACGGCACACAGAGCAGGGCCTTTCTCCGCTCACGGGTAAAAGAAGCAAAGGAAATCAGATGCCTTGTTGGGGGAAATAGCTTTAGCAGATGGGGAAAAGAGTGTGGAGTCAGGGCCTTATTTAGAGTGAGCGGAGAAGACGAAGTCATTCTCATCTCTCACAGCACCGTGTCCCACCGCCGACGTCTTGGGTGAGTAACACAAACTCTCTGTTTTTCTTGCTTATTAGCCAAATTATCAGGATGGATCTTAATGCTGTTCACACAAGGTTTGTTTTTCTCTTTCACTATCCGTTATGCCTTCTTGCTCACAGCGGTGCCCCGTGGCGTGATTTACTGAGGCCTGATCACATCTCACACGCAGCAGCTTTCTTTTTTTTTTCACTTTTGAGGTGACAATTAGAAAAGAGTTGCATAGGTTGACACATAATTAAAAGGAAAGAGAGAGGGAGTATGAGATAAAAAAAAAATCAAAGATACATTACCAGCAGTGCGATATGTTGAGTCTTTAAAGATCAAATCAAACTTCAGCAGATGCTGCGAGGAGATTTCCATTTTGCTTCGTTAAATCTAAATAAATAAACAAAAAACATCATATTAAAAATATTTGTACAATTTGTAAAATTCTCAGTCTGTAGCGTTTAATTACAAAAGCCTTTGAACTAATTCTGAACAAAATATGAACTAAATAAATACAATTTATTTATAAATATTCAAATTAAATATTGTGGAAAATATCAGCCTTAATCTAGATGTACAATAATATAATTTTATTATCACAAGTATTTTAGGCTCAACTTTATATTAATGAATAAGAAAAAGTGTATCTTACGTCCAGTAAAAAAAAAAAAAAGTTAACATATTTTAATCAACTTTTTGCCTAGTTCATTTACAGAATATGTTTCTACAGTGTGACTGATTAATTTTTAGCCTTTTAATTAATATAAAGCATAATGCATAATAATTATATCATTATAATAATGCTTTTAATTTTTGCTTTTATAATGCATAAAATAATTGCTTCTATAAATGCCTTTTTTAATAGCTGTACTGTATATAATGTATTTCAATTATTTTGACTACTCGTATGCGTTTTGAAAAATCTTCAGCACTACACAAATTATGTCAAAAATACAAGACAGAACACCAGCTTTACTGAGAAACATTTATCTCTTCAGGATAAAAGATAGAAGTATAAACGATTAACGGGCTGAACTGAAAGGACATGTCTGCATCTGTTCTACTAAAAGCACTGAAGAGTAACCAGAATTAAAAGCAGATTTTACGAGCATGTGAATATCGGACGGAAAACAGTCATCCGGTCTGGGTTTGGACTTTTTCAATTTCAATTCATTTTTGCGCATCCACAATTTTCTTGTCGCACCCATAACATGCTGTACATATGTTTCTGTTGTTGATGCAATTTAAAGTACTTGCACAAAACATCTGATAAGACAATAATGCTATTTCTAAAACTACACAGGGACATCCTGCTTCTGTACATGCACACTTTAAAATGTCATTCTGTGAAATCAATCCTGAACTCTTAAAAAAAACTACATTAATTCAGCTGCATTCTTCTGGCTCTCATACGTGTCGCATTTTCTGTTGATATTAAAAGTTAAAACATCTACTAACTGTAAATTCCACTGAATAAGATGTGCAGCAGTACAATGCAAATACCTTAGAGATGGAATTGATTTAGTGGATACACAGTTAAAATACTATTGTCCTCTGATATAACTGATGTGCTGTCAAAATCTCAAAAACATTTGTTAGACAGTTTTGCCACACTGACATGATTCTCCTAATCACTCAGTCCTCACAGAATATCACAAAGAAGTCTGTCCTGAGTCGAAGTCTCTGCTAGGTTGTTGTCCAGTAAAAATGTTTTTTTCTCCAGTTTATTTCTTTCTCTTTTTTTTTATTCCAAACAAACTAAATAAATACTTCTGTACCAATACCTTTGTTGAAAATTATTATTTTTAATTAAATTTCAATGCAAATATATTGTTTTTAAAAATATTTATATTTAAATTAATCTTAAATAAAAAAATAATCTGAGATTATAAATGTAATTTTTAATTGTTTTCTGTGCCTCTCTAAAGTGTCCTTATGCACAGCAAAAACCTATGAGAAAACAAACTGGTACTTCTGTATTCTTGAAATGGACAATGGAATTTAAATATCCTAATAAATAAATATAAATAAATAAAAAGTACTTTTGTACACCTACCTTTGTTGAAAATCATATAATTTTATTTCTGATTTAATTTAATTTAAATATGAATCTTATTTTTTATAAATATTTTATTTAAAACAAAACAAACAAACAAATAATTTAATGTTTTCTGTGCCTCTTTAAAATCTTTTAAAAATAGGGTACTTCTGTACCTCTAGCTATTGTTAAAAATCATACCAATATATGATATTAATTAAAATGGAAATTAAATATCCTCTTCTTATAAATAAACAAACAAATAAGATAAAAATACAGTATTTTTGTACCTTTTCTAATGAATGAATGAATGAATGAATACATAAATAAATAAAAATATGGTACTTTTGTTAAAAATCACACTATATCTGAATTTAATTAAAATGGAATTTTAAATATATTTGTTTAATAAATGAATAAATAAATAAATAACATCTTTAAGGTGTTCTTGAGTAAAGTACCGTAAACAATAGGATAGTTTTATAAATCTAGCTTTTGTTGAAGATCATATGTGTGTGTATCTATAAATAAATATTTATTTTTTTATTTTTTGGGGGCGGTTACAAATAGCAGATGAAGTGTGTTTATCTAACAGATCTGCTGATGCACCAGTTACTCTAGTAGTTTATCTCTTTCACACACACACACTACAGGGCTGATGTTGTCTACTAAAGCCAGCAGTCAGAGATTCCACTGCAGTATTATGAATGTGTCCTCAGAGATGATCTGGGAGGTGTGCTTTACACACCGACTGAATGCAGTAAAAAGCCTCCATGCTATTCCTTGTGTTGGTGGTACAATTTGCGTCTAATAAATCATGAAAGTATTTGACTGTAAAGTCTGACTCTTTCTGCTGTTTGTCACATGCTCCAATTAATTTAGTCGCACCCACCGGTTTCTTCAGCCACAGACGGTTTCAAAGACTGTAACAGCCAAATACATCACTAAAAGTCTTTTGTACCCCCTGGTCCACCATACTGTTTTAATAAATCCTTTCATTTCAAAAAGTCAAGTCAACATTTTATGATTTAATGGCTTCCTTCTCGCTGTCGGTGCCTATGACGAAGGCCAAATCCCAGAGTGCTGGAGACTCCCTGTCCTTAATATGGGGCTTGGGAGGTTTCTTCCTATAGCGGACTAATGGATTCTCAATGTGAGGGTAGAACTTCATCAGAAAAACCCACTCGCTTTATACGCTATTCCAAGGTTTAAATGCCATTCAAGTTGAAGTTTGTTGGACATTAATCTATAGCTTTGTCCTTAGTTTCTCATCAAGCAGTAATAATTAGTCAGACAGTGTTTAATATGTAAATGGCCTTGCTGACCTCTGCTGGTGTGTTATTGGTGTGAACTGCCTGGTTACACTCATCGAGATTATATGGAATTATTGTATTTCAATACCAAAAAAAATATGCTGCTCATTAAATAAGAGTGCATAGGCTACTAAATAGATAATTATTTACAATTTTAATTTCTGCTCAACCTGCTATGCAGATTTGTAAAAAATATTTTTTAAAATAATGCAAGAAAAAAAAAAACAATTATATATATATATATATATATATATATATATACTTGTGGTGTCAAAATTTGTGCGTTATGCGATTAATTTTTTCAGATTAATGCGTTAAAAATATTTAACGCAATTAACGCAGGGGCGTGGCTAGGATTGGTCACCCCACTCAC
>JAUMHE010000067.1:14220386-14241460 GCA_032359235.1 Enteromius mattozi
TTGGGAGGGGGGACAATTTTATAAAGAAATCAGTATTGGTATTATAATGGTTTTATGTGAAGATTGTTTGGTTTAATTAACATTAAAATATAAAACTGTTATAATATAAAACTGAATTAATATATATATATATATATATATATATATATATACAAATATATTAAATATTTAGTTATAGTAATAATTACTTCAGTATTTAATTATTCAGTTCAATTGTACTTTATTATATTTATAAAACTGTTTTACATTTAAAAATATATATTTTATTATTTTAATTAAAATGCCCCGCACATCCAAATCTTTTGTAGGTGTACAAGATAAAAGTGGAAAATAAAGTAAAAAATATATAAATCTCACACACACCACTCAAATTTAAATGATGATGAATAGTTGTTTTTTATGCCTTTTTTTCTGCTTCCCTCTTTTTACACTGAAAAATATAATAATAGTTATTTTTTGTGATGATGCAAGTTTGAATGGTGCACAGATGTTTTTTCTATTAAATTAAATTCTAAACAAAAATTAAAATGAAGTTTATGAAGTTTAAAAATATTTAATATTACACTGTTAAATTAATTCAAATTACATTTTTCTATCAATATACCATATAATCTCATTCTGTTTATTTGATCAATTATTTATTATTATTAATGCAATCAATTATAAATGTTTGTGTACACGAACTCATGTGAATGTATTCTGTTGTCAGCAACTGTTTTATTTTTAAGCACCATAAAATAAGCAAAATATCAAAAAATACTGTGATATATATTGACAGCATAATTATGTTTGTCCACACTGGCGGATACGCTACCACTAAACGCCTCTTTGGTATGGCAAACATAATTTCCATTAAACAGACGCGCATCACCCGTCAGGACAGAGCCAAGCTAAAATAGCAGGTTAACCTCCTTCTGCTGTCAGTCATGCTGTGATCCAGCCCAGCAGAACTCACTGACCCATGCATATTTTGTCCTCACTGGGGTCACACACACACACAGGAGTTCTCAAGGGAGGCATTACTCCGGCCGTTCTTGCCTGAGAGTGGGAAGTGGAGCACTTGAGCATTTCCCCATTTTGCTGCAGGACAATCCCATCATCCTCTAATCAAGCCTGTGGTTTAATAGCCAGCTCTAACTGGATCCCATCTCCATCCTCGTTCAAGGATTGTGACGCAGGCTCGGGACAATAGAAGGATATTGAAACACTTCGGCATCCACTTGAAAGTCCCGATTTCTCCTTCCAGATCAGTCAGGGCTGGACTTCTTTTGCATTCTGCAAAAGACATGTCAAAGTGTGTTGGCAAACTGAATGTGTGTCTGCTTAAAGTGCCCCTATTATGGGTTATAAAAGGTTCATATTTTGGTTTTAGGAGGTCAAAAAAAAGGTCAAAAAATCACTTTCATTTTCTTATAATATGCATTATTTTTTACCTGATTTGTTCAGTGACTCCCAAATCATTTGTTCGACGATTCATTTTTCCAAACCCCTCCGGTGATCGGTCGACTACATGTATCCCGGTGACCGAGAGAGCTCAACGCGTTGCAACTTAAGAAAACAAATGCAAATAGAGGGAACACATTTTCATCAAGTTGACAACACAAGTGCTGCGAGTCTTCACAACAAGTGCAAAAGAAACGCACTGCATATTTTGTGAACCACAACAGAAATGTTTCAAGAGGAACCAAAAAAGTGACGGACCAGCTGCAATATGGGCCTGATGCACAAGATGGCGCCGGTGAGCTTCGGCGCCATCTTGTAACTGTCAAAGTGATCAAATTCTCCATGTGTGTTTTATTATTGGATAACATAGCCTAACTAACTGCACAATTTAACATCATGTAGCCTATGGTAAGTTTGCATTCATTAAGATCGGTGTTTGCATTTCCCTGTGTGTATTTTTAATATTTATCTTGTAAGATCTGTTGCATAAATCATTAAATGTCTATAAACAGTGAATGTTTTTATGATTTATTTTGCATTAATTATATAAATAAAATCTTTATGCATTAGTTGTATGCTTTTATATGTTGTGAAAATGATGATATATGTCCAAAATTGAGAAATTGATATTTATTAAGCTCAATCGCAGCCAATTTCTCACGAGGTAAATACATGATTAAAATAATATATAATAAAAAATCTATGTAATTCAGGGATTCAGAGTCGACTCTTTCTTTTGAGAGACAATAACTTTATACAAGTTGTTCTCTCTCAAATTTAAAACTTTGCAGGATGTTTTCTTTCACTTAGAGCTGTGTTACACACTGCATGAAAGGAACATTTTTTCAAAAATCCATCTTGACTCATTATTTACTCATCCAAGCCATAGGCCGTTGTTTTTCTGTGGAACATAGAGAAATTCCTAGTTCCAAAAATAAAAACAAAAGTGTGGCTAACACTTTATTTTATGGTCTCTTAACTAGTTGCTTATTAACATGCATATTACTAGAATATTAGTCATTTATTAGTAGTAATTAAGCACATTTTAATGCTTTATTCTACATCCCTATCCTACCCAATACCGCACTAACTATTAATAAGCAGCAAATTAGGAATTCATTGTAAGAAAAGTTGTAGTTATTAGCGAATGAGTGTTCCCTATCCTAAAGTGTATTTGTAAGTGTTTTATCCTATTTAGAATTTGACAGACATTGCATGAAATCTTTTGGGGCTTTTAAAGCTTTTGACACCAAAGACAATCAAATAAAATTTGTCAAATATAAAAGCTGCTATATAACTTCATGTATAAAGACTCAATAATTCTGAATTAGAGAAATAAGTAATATTAGATGTCTAAACCTGGAAAGACACCTTTTTAACAATAAATACAATACCATTCAAAAGTTTGGGATCTTTAAGGTTTTTAATGTTTTTTTTTCTTTAATAGCAATTTCTTCAAGGCTGCATTTATTTGATCAAAAGTACAGGGGAAAAAACAGTACTACTGTGAAATATTATTGCAATTTCTAGTACTGGCTTCCTATTTTAATATATTTTAAAATATAATTTATTTTTGTGACGCAGTGAAACAATAAAAACTTCAGCTTCGCTTCACAGGAATGAATTATATTTTAAAGTATATTAAAATATAAAACTGTTATCATATAAAACTGTAATTGCAGTAATATTTCACAAAATTATTTTTTTTTCTGTATTTTTTCATCAAATAAATACAGCCTTGATGAGCATAAGAAACTTCTTTAAAAAACATACTGATCCCAAACTTTTGAATGATTGAAGCAAGGAAGAAAAATTAGAAAGCAAAATGAAACTCTAATGTTTAAAAAAAAATAAAGAAATTATACTTTTATTTAATGAGGATGCATTAAATTGATCAGTGACAATTTCAAATAAATGATGAAATACTGATATAATAATAAATCAGCATTTGCATCACAGGAATAAATTATATTTTAAAATAAATCAGAATAGAAAGCACTTTTAAATTTTGAATTGTAGTAATATATCAGAAAATTGTGGTTTTACTGTATTTTAGCTCAAATAAAGGCAGCCATGGAGAGCAGAAGAGACTTTCAGAAACATTTTTAACCTTTAAACAGTATAGATTAATATTATATCTATAATACACACATATACTTTTTTAATCCTTTTACAGCTTTTTATTTTTTTTTATTAAAATGATTAAATAGATATACATGTAAGCACATGTTGTGGATTATAAGTAATATCAGCATAAGATGCTTTCATCCATGACCTCTGTAAGGTACTGTGGGAAATATCAGTGAATCCTACTGAGTCTGCATTGTCGTTCTGATTACACACACCATAATAATATACAGAATGATGAATCAATTTCAACTTGTTGACAGCAGAATGATTCAAAACACCGAGTTGCTGTAATAAAAAAAGACATGATGTGGAGGATTTGTATGAGCAAACAGTCAGAACCACTAAAAATCCAGTGATTTCAGCACCCTTTGCTTCATATTAGTATCAGTCGCACCATCGCTAGCTATGGTGCCTAACTCTCGACCTAACTCTCGCTTGAGTTTTTTTGACACATGATGGTTCTCAGGCGAGTTTTACTGAGCGTATGAGGGTTACATAAGCAGGGCGGGAGAATGAAGCGTAAGGTTTAAACGGAAGAGACAGATCCAGGTCCAGCCCCTATCCAGACCCTCTCTAGAGATTCATTAAGAACAGAAACTTCCTGTCTGACCCAACATCTGCCTGACTGGTCCCAGAGAGACAGAGAGAAATGAGGAATATTTGTGGGGACAAAAAGAAAGTCTCTATAAAACGTTCTTATAATAGGTAATTTCCCCACATATTGCAGACTGTAACACACAAAAAAGTCAGTGGAACTTTTCTTCACGGAGACATCCCTCATTGTCAGGTCACTTGGCCGAGTTTGAATACAATTCTTGATTTAGGGAACAATAGGGAGTTTTGTCAGACAGACGGGGGCGTAGAATAACTCACCGGAAAGCAAAGCGTAGGACGATCTCGAAGGGACGTGAGCGTGCTTCATTAGAACTGCATTATGAAACAATGAAACAAGATTCTCTACTTTCAGTGGAATTTGGAAGTTCGAACAGACATTTGCCAAGCATGTGTTAGGCCGCTTTCTGAGTCAGAACAAAGCAGCAAAAATCAAAACTCTAGATTCCAAGACTTTTTCACAGGCAATGGAGTCAACCGCACGTGGATGTAGCGGAAATGCTAGGGATCACAAAGCGTGTGTAAAAACACTCACCCAAAAGTGAGAAGCAGCTATAAAGAGACGCCTGGAAAGCATGGGGTGTAAATTTGGACCCACATGACAGATCTGTGTAATCTGTTGAGTCATCTAATTAAACAGCTTTTCATTTTTTTGCAAAGAAATTAATACTTTTATTCAGCAAGGGCACTTTCAATTTATCGAAAGTGACAAAAAAAGACTTTTCCGAGGTTAAAAGGTTTGTATGTTAAATAAAGTGCTGTTCTGATTCTATTTATCAAAGAAAATGGAAAATACAAAGTTTGCAGTTTCCATGAAAATATTAAGGAGAACAACTATAGAAGCTTGTTTCTGCAACAGGATAACTTCAGAGTTTATATCCCAAAATGCACTTTTTTTCTCTCATTTCTGAAAAAAAGAAAAAAAGTTTAAGATTTAGAGTGTTTTGTTTTTTGCAAAATGTGAGCTATAAGCTAGTTGCAAATGTAAGAAAAAATATTCTGATATGTTTTCAATTACTTTTTTATTTCATGGCAGAAAAAAATAAATAAATAAATAAATTGCAAGATTTGTTTTTTAAATCAGAAGTTAAAATTGTAAACTCAGAATCCAAAGAGTCAGAATTCTGAGATTTTAACTTTTGAAATGTAAACTCAGAATTAAGAATTTAAGTCATAACTCAGAATTTTCTCAGAATTCAGTTTAAGTTTCACAGTTTTGAAGTTTTTTCTTACAATTCTGACTTCACATTTCCTAATTTTGACTTTTTCCTCAAAATTCTGAGATTACATTTTACAATTTTAACTAAGAATTTCAAGTTTACATCTCGCAATTTTGACTTTTTTTCTCAGAATTCTCAACTCAAAAAGATGCAATTACCTTTTTTTCCCCATCCTGTAGCAGAAACGGGCTTCCATAGTTTTTACTGTATTTGTATAAAATATATTGCATTTTAGATACTTTTCTTTCCATAAAAAAAGTGCAAAACGACCACTACAACCAGATTGTCACAGAACACATCTTCTTTTCTTTTCTCATTTCCTTTCGTTCTTATGGAATGCCAGCCTTGAATTTCGTGAATTCTCTCATCTCAATCTGGTGTTCTGTTCCTGAGAGCAACAAACCGCGTTGACAGTGTCACAAATCAAGCAGATGAATTATCTACTGCACTCTCACACTTTCACATCACTCACAGAGCGCACAAAGGCAAATCCTGTTGCTGCGTAATCAAGACATCATTATCCTTCCACCTTCATAAATAAACAGTTTAAAAAGACGGGCGGAAGCAGATAATGAACGTGTCTCTGAGTGTGTGTGCATATTAAAGCTGGCCAAGACACAAAGGCCTCTGAATCCCTCGATGCTTGTGGTGTAGCGTGTAAATAATGTTGATCAAACGCCGCACACTGTGCTATTTTCTCTCTAAATGAAGTGTATCGCATTTGATTAGTCAAAATAAAATGGATTTATAACTATATGAGCTATAGTTCAGCATTTATCATCGCAGAGAAACATCCGGAAAAGGCCAGATGCAAACCTGCACCTCCAAAGCGAGCACCACAACTTAATGTTTTGCAACTCCAAAAGAAACTACTGACCTGATTATATAAAACAGACCTCCAAAACTCAAACCGAATTCCCTTTACAACAAACTTGGGCTGAAGAAAACAACATCCTTTCCAACTCAGATAATATCCTAAAGGACAAAAACCTAAATTATTGGCTTTGACATTGTGGAGCGGGAGCGTAAGCTTCTGAGGTTAAGGCAGGGAAAGCGCAGAGCATGTCTTGTGTTTTACGGTCCGTGCTGTATGTTTCTCTCACAGAGTTTGGATTTATTTTAGTTTCTCAATAGCAGGACATAAATCACTGCTGTCTTACCCTCTCTTTCTGTATTTGTGCATTGCTTCATGCTCTCTTTCTTTTCTTTTATACCATCCTGTCCACTGTTCCCCCCCAATATGTTCACTGTAAAAAAAAAAGAAGTAGTAATAATAATAATTCCTTAATAAATACATTTTTAAATATTCGCTGACAAAAACTTTCAAGAATGAACTAATAAATGGTCAAATTAAAGGCCACATAATGTTTTCAGAATAAAGAAAAAATGCAATAAACATCAACTAAAATTCTTAAAATGTAACATACACAATCATGTGATATATATATATGTGTGTAAGTATATTTGAATAAATGTATTGTATGGTTGACATACCATAAAAAATAATAATAAATAAATAAATACAGTATAACAACCTACTGTTAAATTTACAATTATGTTGTTATAATTTTAAAATGATGGCAAAACATTTCATACAGGAATTAATTACACTAAGTTACTTAAATCTGCTTTGTACTTTAAAATTAACCTATATAACTGTTATAAAACAAGTAGTAAAATAAAAACCCTCATAATGATTTAAAGCCATCATAAGTTTTATATGAACAATTAACAATAATGCAGTAAACATCAAACAAATAAGTTTATTTGTTATACAAAAACTAAATGTATAACAAAACACCATGATGTGCATAATAATATTATAATAATTATATAAATGGTCTTTTTACTATTTTTTATTATATGCTTGTTAATACATGCTTGTAAACGTTAGTTATGTTATTTATTTACAAAAGACAAAGAAGAATAAAAATATTTTACACTAAAAAAAAATTATATATATATATATATATATATATATATACACACACACGCACGCACACCTTTCGCTAGCAAAAGCACAATTCTTTTATCAAATTACATGTATCATCCCATTAAACCAAATATAATTTTTACTCAATGTGTTGTAACTTTTTTTTTTCTGTTGTAAGTAAAAACGGGCAACCCTTATTCTGACTGGAATAGATTGGCTCACTCACTTCAGAAAGGGTCAGTGATTCTCTATCTCTGTGGTCTGTCTCCTTCAGAGAAGGTCCTGTTTTTCCTCATGAGGAAGAATTAGCCTCTCAGACATTACCACAGCCAGCCTGCGGTGTGCAGCTTTAGGGCGAGTGTTTCCCTGCTTCACCACAGTCTGTGGCCCCATGGGCCTCCGTCCTGCCCTTTAATTAGATTACCCAACATTCCCAATTTCGTCAGGTGACACGCTGGACAGCACTTTACCTTTAGAGAGCTGTATTACGGGGTCTTAAAGAGAGGAAATGACTTAAATGGCTGTCAGACAGTATTTTGTTAGACCCGATGGTGCGCTGACAAAATCACATCTGTGAAATCACAGACTTGGACATGAAGGTAAGTAAATCAAATCATTTTCAGCTTTAGGTGAATTAATACAGTTTTACTAATTATTTAAATGAAAATCAGAGGAAACACTAACCTTAATGTTGATGCCTTCATCTTCCACTTGGCCAAGGAAATGACAACTTGGCCAAAACAAACACAGCAAAGCCTTCACAAAATCTGATTTACACGTGTCGGGCATGCAAATGATTCTCAAGAGGGTCTCTCTGATTTCACAGCAGAAAGGTGCTGGATTTGAGTGATGTTCGGTCATTAATCATCTTTGCAAACCAGTAGGAGGCAACTGAACAGACCACAAGGCATATTTGAGAAAAAGGCTTACAGCTTACACTGATACTCAAGTTTCATTCAGACACACCAAGCAAAAGAAGCTCATTCACAATTGTATCAAAACGTATCGTCATTATATTTTCTACAGTTGAAACCAACAAGGTTTGGCCTGCTATATGTCTCGGCTTCTCTTCCTAAATATTATTTAGCATAAACAAGAAGTTATAGCATGCATATGGAACCCAATTCTTAAATGCTGTTATCGACACAGAAGGGAACATATCATAATAAAAATAGAAAAAAGTGACTAGTAAACTCAGATTGGACCCGAAGGTCTTTTTTCTAAGATGCTATAGTAAACATTTCCTCAAAATAAGAAGGAATTTGGCGTCTTGGTGTTACAATCCTCGAAAGCTCCAGCTCTTTGAAATGAGCCAGAACAATTTACCAGAAAATCTGCAAGAAAACCATAAGAAATTGCTGAACGTCAAGAATGGAGCAAAACTCTTGCTTAAGCCTCATCTACCCCGGCACCACATGCATTTTACATGGTGCAGCTCCGCCAGAGAAAAACGAGTGAAACCTCTCTCTCATGCATAAATATGGCTAGTGCTTACTTGACCGTTTCACAGCTGCTCCTGGTTAGCGGTTTTCTCAGAATGTTTCACACGAACTCTCAGAGCTGTACGAGCAAATGAACATGAATCATACTGTCTAAAACTAATCCAGACATGCCATTGTGTTGCAGTCTCAGAGGATGCTGGTGTGTAACACGGGGAAAACCAGATAAATAACACAGAAAAATCAATCAATATTGTATTGGGCTGTGATTGTCTTTCATAGACTTCAACAAACTGGCAAAAATGCCTTGTCTACAATTTAAAGTGTTCACCCCACAATGAAAATTCTTTCATTAACAGTTACCCACCCTCTTGTCGTTCCAAACTAAACCCTGGTTCATCTTCGGAACACAAATGAAGATATTTTTGATGAAATCGGAGAGCTTTCTGACCCTCCACAGACATGTAGTAAATAATGTTACATCAGTAAAACAGCCCATGCCTGCGTCCCAATGTATATATCCATCCTAAATTCTATGTGATTAGTCATTTTCAATACTATTTAGGGCAGATAAGGTGGATAGTACGCACACTGGGATGCAGGAAAAGTGTCAGTGTCTCAACAGTTTTACGACACTACGAGAGCTTTTTTTTTGTGCGCAAAGAAAATAAAAAAACAAGAGCTGCGTCCCAAATCACGTACTTGTGCACTATTCTATGACGTTTTGTATTATAAATAGTGTGAGTAGTGCGCTGACACTTAAAATTCCAAAGAGAAAAAGTGCACTTCAAATACCCGAAAAAACGAAGTGCTAATCGTTGGACACTTCACGCGCTCAACGGTCGCAGCTTTAATGAAAAACCGTTAGTATTCCATTTGGGACGATACTAAATACGATTGAGTGCATAGTGCGTAGTACGTAGTACACAGTGCGTCATTTGGGACACAGCCTAGACAAAGCCTAAAAAAATGACGCTTATTATGTTCAAGTTCTTTTGTAAATATATATATATATATTTTTAAAGAAATTAATACTTCATACTTAGCAAACAATGCATTAAATTAGTGTAAAATGACAAACCGATTAATGTCACAAAATAGTATTTCACAAACATTTAACAAAAGAATCCTGAAAAGCACTATCATGTTTTCCACAAAAACATTAAGCAGCAAAACTATTTTCAAAATTGATAATCAGCATATTAGAATGATTTCTGAAGGATCATGTGACACTGAATACTAGAGTAATAGGCTGCTTTGCCATCACAGTAATAAATAAAACTGTAAAATGTATTAAAATAGATGTTTTACATACTCATAATATTTCATTTTGCAGCATTGTCCTTTAAATAAAAGCAGCCTTGGAGAGATTTTTTAATGGTAGTGTAGCCTGTGTTTTATTGTAATTGGCGTTGCTATGGACATCATCCAAAAATATTAATATGGTCATTTCCCCTTTGTCCATGGAATCAAAGTCAAAAGCATAAAAAGTGTAAACCTGATCTTCTCACTCTTGCTCCATCTTAAGTTTTTCCAGAAACGTTCATGACATGTTGCTGAACATCTGAAAGGTTAATCCATCTCAGTCAAAACTTCAGACTTCACACAGAGATACACTCTCGGTACCCCGCTGGCAGCCGAAAAACCAACGCACTCACCTTCAGATGTGTACATGCAGAAATGTGGAACGAATTACAGAGCAAAAAAAAAAAAAGTTTGGTTAAGCAAGAAAAGTTATGCAAGAGAAGGTGACAAAATCTTTGTTTGTTTGAATGAATGAAGAACCAAAGTGCTTGCATATTTTCACTAGAACTAAAATTGTAGAAATAACTCAAGACACGCTAAGATTGAGTAAACAGTGTCAAGTTAGAAAAAAAACGGGGTTGGCAGCCATTCACACCATGGAAACTAAAATGGCAAGAACAAGCTCCTGATTGGTCAGCCTGAAGAAGGCCTTCACGTTGAGCCAACACTCAGACACAGGAAGGGACTTTAACAACCCGTCACAATTATCGTACGCTCATTGGAGAGGAAGCACAAGGCCATAATCAATTAGCAATCTGTGGTGAGCACAGGAGAAAGAGTCAAGACGCAAATTCGGGGGCTCGTCCGGGATCCTGTCTTCGTCAGACTGGGGTTAAGCTATAAAAACAGCTACATTTATGAAATGTGGTCACAAGGGCCATCCCAGTTGAGTGGGTGTAAGGCCGGCCCACAGAACAAATTGGACAGCTCATGATCTGCATCACGTAAGGAGGCCTGCAAAGGATTTTCAGGGTCAGGTTAATAGGAAACCCGCAAGTTTAACATCATCTGAAATATTCATGACAACAGTGCTTTTAGTATTTAAAGGAAGGGAACATACATACATACATATATTGCTTCAGTCTTTAGTGTTACATGATACTTTAGAAATGATTCTAATATGTTGATTTGATTTTTGAAATGTAAAATATTTGTCACTTTTAATCCTAAAAGTAGTAATTTTTTAACATTTACCGACCTAAAACTTTTAAAAAATATTAACAACAATCTATTAAATCTCTTTAAGGAGAGATTTCCTTGATCCTTCCGTTTCAAGAATCAGATAGTCTGCGCTGTATATGAATAGAAATACTGTAAAAAATTTTAACATCATCTGAAAAAGACATTCCTCACAGCAATGCATTTAAAGTATTAATATATGTCATTATTATTAGTAGTATTATTTTAAGTATTAGTATTTAATGGAAGGGAAGAAATTAATGTACTGAAATTAACATTTATTTTTACATTTTAGGGGAAAAAATATATATATTTAAATTTGAAATATCACATGATCCTTTAGAAATTCTGCTAATATGTTGATTTGCTCAAAAATGGTCAATTGTTTAAATCAGCTATAATGCCGCTTAACATCTTTGTGAAGTGTAAACATTTTAGTTATTTTTTAGTAAACATTTAGGATTTTTTTATGAATAAAGTTTAGAACAGAATTTATATGAAATACAATTGACATATAACTAACAGAATAAATAACAGAATTTATTGAAACGCAAAAATATTTGTCACTTTTAATCCTAAAAGTGATCATTTTTAAGCAAAAAACATTAACATTTAATAACCTAAAATTTAGTATAGATTTACGACAATCTCTTAAATCTCTTCAACAGATTTCCTTCATCCTTCAACTTCAAGAATCAGATCAAGGAGCCTGCTCTGTATGCAAACAGAAATACTGTTAAAAATATTAATGATTAAATATTAACTAAAGAAACATTTACTGAATAGTTTACTAAAGAGAATTTAGTTTGTGATGCTAAATCAATACAACTACAAACCATGACGCACAACAGAAAATTTTAATGCCCCTCCACAAGATGGCAGCATTTCATTAAATATAGAGACGACCTAAATGTGAGACCAAGCTTTCAATGACAAGATAAAGCCAGATCAAACTTAAATTGAGCAAGCAACTTTAATAAAACAAAATTAAAGTAAGCTTAAAAAAAGTTAAAACAGAGATAGATTTGTTTTATTAAAATTTATTTTTACAAACAAATTTCTGTAATGATTGTGCTTGTGTGTTGATGTACATGAGCCTAGGCAAACCAAGCAAATTCTTAGTATAACATGACTACCTTGAAAACGTACCTAATCAATCGGTTGATCCAAACAATGACTGTCAACCCCACCGTCACTCGTTGTTTATCATTTATTTTATACTCAAATGCCTTTATGTTCTTAGATCTTTCAGATTCCATGTTTCTGTCTTTGTGAATCCACAAGCCACATCCCGGTTGTCTGCTGTAACACATCTTCACATGCTTTAGTTTCAGGCATGAAGCAGCTGCCCAGTGAGAGCAGGATTTCTGTCTCTGATGAGAGCGAATGTGATTTGTGCGAGTCTCTCCACAGATCTCTCCCACTGCTCTGGAACCTGAAGGAACACACACACACACACACACAAACATGAGGACACTTGAATACACAAACAGATGTGCTCAAAATAATCAACTGCCAGTGGACCTGTGCTTTTTTCCCCAGGTTTCTCATCAACAGACACGTTACCGGCCGTGATATCTGGCAGCCCAAGAAAAAAAAGGCAGGCCTTCTATTGTCCTCACAGGGTTTCAGGTTTTGTTTTCATGTCTTTTGTCTTAGATTTTGGGGTCTGTTCTCTTAATGTCTTCATGCCACCAAGACTTTATGTGCTTTTGCATCAGTCGTTAATTGCAGCACAGCTGTACTGGTCTTCTCATCTGGCCATCTCGTCTTCTCTGTTTAGATGTAGAAACCACATTAGAAAAAGAAAATCTGCACTTTTCAGCTGACGTTGGTTTTCTTTAACATCTTCCTTTCAGATATGTTTCAGATTTTTATTTTAGGAAATATTATATATACCCATATATATACACACACACACACACATGATATATGTGACATATGGGTCAAAGACCAATTAAAATGTCTGCATCAAAAGAAATTCACAAAAGTGATTTTATGTCTATAGAAAGCACATTAACTGTAAGTAAAGTGTCTACTTTTAAGGTTTCAAATAAGTTTTTGGAGAATAAAATGTCAAAATTTGGTTGAAATAATGTTACATTGTCATTCGGTGTAACACAATATTTATGTAAAAATTCAAACAACATGATTATCCTGACTTGTACATATTAAATATATAAAAGAATAAGGAAGCATAATACATTTTATTATGTTTTAAATTAGTAAAAACAATTTACTGACAAAAGTGTAGAGTGGCAAATAAATAAAAAAAAATGTAAAATTACCACTTATTAATATTAGGGGTGAATAATTTGTCTTTCAATGTGCCATAAATTGATTTTTGAGGTAAATATGCCTGACAATGAATGCCATTTTAGAGGGTAAATTAGTAAATCAGACAAAATGTGTGATATGAATTTTTGGCTCAAAAAAACAAAACAAAATTGATTTTTTTTGTGGAAAACAACAATTTAAAGCAGGATTTCACTTACTATTTTTATGATTAAACACTTTTTCATCTTTGACCCATAGATAGATAGATAGACAGATAGATAAATCTATCTATTTTCTTTAGAACTTAATGGTTTCCACAACTGTTACTACTTTTTTTGAACGCGTCACTCTTTTCTTTTTCACAGTAGCTGTTTTCTACTCCTCTCACTTCCAAACTCTCAAATCCATGGATAAGATGTTCTTAAACTCTGAGTACATTACACTTATTTTCCACAGTTAACTCCACAGGATTCAATTTGTAAGCAGGAGGATGAAATAAACTAAAATCTAGTGATTAAGAAAATTTGTGAAAAAATACAAGATCACGATTAATGATCATACTGCAGCGGTTCCTGAGCTTCAGCAGCTCTGCAATGTGCACTGCTTTTTAATCTTCATTTGGAGGCAATCTGGAAAAGAAAAGAACTATAAAAAAAAAAAAAAAGGACTGAAATGTAGAAGAGGCTCCTTGTTTTTCCTTGTGTAATATAGTCACTGTTCCCTTAGTTAATTATGGGTACAAAACTCTGGGTAAGGAGCCAAAACATCTGCAAGCGGTCAACTGAAATCCTCCTACCCTTCAGCTAATGACAGCTACTTCACAGACAGATTTCACACACAATTCAAATATAGCAAGAAAGTTTATGGCATAAATTCCTACATCGGCGTATCATCAGATAACATTCTGTAATGAGGTCTAAACCAATGAAGAATGACCTCTGTATTTGTTTAGTGAGGAAATGAAGAACAAATGGCCCCAACCTGATTGCCACCCACATGTAAAACTCGGGTTCACGGAAAATAGCACAATGTTTGTGGAATATTTACAAACGCAGAAAGACAAAAAGCTCGCCTACTTGACCACAGCTAATGACAACATTATTGATGTGGCCTGTTTTGTTATTGGTGTGACACGGCAGTCCTACTGGGAAAATAATATATGGGAATTTTCTTTTCTGAAAAGAAGATCACCAACGAGGATCAAAGGTTTAAGCCGGCGGGAGTCTCATGTTTCCAATGAGTAGCAAAATATGACTCACATGTAATAAGCAAGCAGCGGATCAACAACTTATTTCTTGGCTGGAACGTATTTGAGCTGCCATGACACTGACAAATCACAGTGACACGTGTGGAGAAAAACAAGATAATAATACTGTTGAGTTTGAGTCAACACACTAAATGAAAACTGATTCAACTCTGAAGTGTTTTGTGGGCCACAAAAAACATTTGTAAGAAGGATAAAAGTGCTAAGCTCTGTCTATTTTCATTTAAAATGTGGTGGGCAAAATATGTGCATTAATTTAGGCAATGTCACATTGGAGTAAACAGGTTAAGTGATTGATTCAATGGTTGAAAATAGGGATGGGCATCTTTTGTATGTATTGAAAGCAATAGCTCCCCATGATCTTTTGTATATAGTTGTTGTTAAGAGGAAGAATAAATAATGTTTATGTAACATTTCAAAAATTTATTTTCAAGATTGAGGGCTCTGTACTCATACTCTGTATATACATACCCTAGTAACATTAATGTGTATGTTTTATTTACTTTCTTATTTCTTTCTGAGAAATTACGCATGTCCTGATCTCTTATGTATTTTTCCTCTGAAAAAGAAACATATCAAAATTTTCAAGACATTTCATAATTCTTATCACAGAAGCTCACTAAAGAAAAACTAATCACAAGCTATTGATAGTTTCCACGTGACGTCACACACTTATAGGAACGCCCACTGACCGCCAGGTATTTTTACGCGGATTGCATCAAGTAATGTAGCAAAACGCAGATATTAAAAGTTCAAAATTCAGTAAACACCTTATTGATGATGTATATTTTGTACAGGAAAGCAGATGACGCCACAATATAAACACAATGTGCAAAGTTTCACATTTTCTATGGAAAACCATTGAATGTGAAACATAGAAAACCATTATAAGGAAAAAACAACCATTAAGCAGATTGCGTTCATATTCCGGCCTCATCTGCTTGCCTATGTTAATTATTCATAATTTAACATGGTGAATACTGAATTTGTTCTTTTAATATTACCATTTTAAATATAATGGCACTTTTTTTTTTACAATGTATTGTCGCGCTGTTTAATGATTAAAATATTGTCGAGGGGGCTTAATATGGATTGCTAATTTCCAAAACCTGAATTTTGTTCACATACTTTTGTTTTATTGCTTTGAGAGGTGAATAAATATTAAATATTTGCGGCTGTGAAACAGATGGAAAATTTATGTGCTTGTGTTGCAGTTCTATGGATGTTTTGCCCTCCAGGTCTTCGAGCTGGTCATGTGACTTAAAACTATGAATAGGACAAAACAAAAAGCAAATAAAAAAGAAATGCTACATACATTGTATAAAGTAGTGAAATGTATAACCGTATATTTTTCACTGTGTAAATTAAATACATATTTCTTCTTTTCAAAGTTACAAAAGTTATTTAGTCAAGAGCAGTGAGGGATTATTTGATTAACATACAAATGACAGACAGCAGGAATATTAGACTGCTGTCACTTTAAGAGCTTCCCAGATCCAATATCACATTTTCTTTCTCACCTGTTCGCTTTCACTTAATACCTAAATTATCCTGTATTTATGAGGATACTTGTAAAGATGGGCATTTTAAATTGGTAAAAATAATTCTGTTCAATAATCCTGTGCGTTATGAGCATGCCTAAATGTGTATGCAACCGATACATTTTCATGTTAAACGTGATTTGGTTAATTGTGTCTACCAGTATGTCGCCCACCTCATTTAAAAATACATTTTTAAATGTGCTGTATCTGCAATGTATGTGCTTAAAATTTTATTTTGATGATTATCTTTCCTTATGGTCAAAGAAAGTTGGTCAAAATTCACTTGTGAAAAAAAAACCTGTTTAAAGAGTTGCAATGCTAAATTTAGATATGTTACATGATTAAATCTGAAGGTAATCACTATGATTTGTCATAATATTACATCACTTTTCCATTCCTGACAGCAGAAAGCTTACTAATGAGCTCTCTTCTGTCCCGGTGTCATGGCCAACACTTAAAAGCACACATGGAACAGGAAATTCGACACTTGGAATTTTAATTTCTTGAAGTCTCAGATGGAATAGCTCGTCTTTTGTGACTGTAGGGATTTTCCAAGAGTTCCAGTATCTTTTCCAGGCTTTTATAGGATGGATAAAACATTTACAGTGGCCCCAGGCCAGCCTAATTCACCTCTCCTAAAGGAAGCAGATGAGATAGAGATGCTGTTTACTACACTACTAACTCTGCACTACACCAAAAAAACAAAACACAAAACCTTTCTTCCCAAGCCAAAAGATCAAAGCTCTTTTAACAGACAATAAAAACAATTTGTATCATATGAACCTCGTTCATCCCCCAATATCTCTTGTAATCTTAATACTGATGCAATGAAATACAAGAGATCAATTAGGTCATTCAGAATGATATCCAAGAAAGCTCTGGGAGTGGAAAGAAAGAAGGAAAGCACAAAAACAACAATGGAGGGAATACAAGGTCAATGTTTGTAATCTTACAACGGTAATTTAATAGAAACAAAGAAAATCTTTGAACAGACAGATCAAATCAGAATCATGGACACCAGACATGTGGCTGCTTTCTTTCCATTGTTAAATCCCTTCTTTTCTTTCATTTGTTCCCCCTAATGATGGTCCCATTAGTGGAAAACTCTTCCAATGATGTAAAAAGGCCATTCAAACTCATTTTAACCTGAAATTGGCAGAACTAATGAAATTCTCTGTACTTGGCCTTGGCTTCCCTCGAGAGAGCCACTTGACTCAAGCTTGGATATCTTTTAACACATCAAGATGTTTGTAAAATCATTTTTATATAGGCATTTTCCATGTAATATAAGAGAAAAGTAAGTGCCAATGTTTATTGCATAACCTGATATGGTTCGGCAATGACTAAAACTATAAATAATACACTTTTCTTATACCTTTTTTACCTAAAATGCTAAAGAAAACTGACTCGTAAAAAGTACTAAGATGACAGCTTGTACTGCAGAGGACCACACAATGAGTCATTCACTGACTGTCCTTGAAAATCCCGCATATCCAGAAAGTTTTCCAGCAGCACGGAGCGGCCCTCCTCACACCATCACCGGCGGGCTCTTTGAAGATGGGGCCTCGGCAATTAGGAATTTAACAATGACAATTTGCACCCTTCAGTCTTTTTCTTTCCAGGCAGCAAGTGAGTCTTATTCCACTACAGGTCTGCCAGCGACTCTCTATAATGACCTTTGTGAAGGTTTCAAAACCCTTTAATGCCAGCTGAACTGGAAAGAATACTGAAGCCAGATCAATACAACAAGTGCTAGACTTTTACTACCAACACTTTCAGCCAAAGTGCATTTCAAGTAATAATTTTTTAGCACTAATGTGTATTGTGATTTAAAGGGACGTGTGTGGGAGTCCACCACAAGGAGGCAGCAGAAAGTGAAAGGTTTTGACCAAAAGCTGATCTTAAGTGACAGACTAATTAACTTGTGCTGCTAATTAAGCTGAAATCAGCCTGATAAAACACTCATTTTAAAGGGAAATGTCTTATACTACCATTAAGACCCATGCAGGTTCTGGGTCCCTTTGAAAACATGGTATTACATTTCTTACTCTGACCGTGCATTCCTTTTGGGAAATTATAATAGCACCAGATCCTGAATGTCCCTCCGGACCGCCAATCATACGACAGTAGCCAGAGGCTAAGAGCTTGACAGAGACATCGAGCCCAAGTTACTGTCAACTACAGAGATGTGATATGGGGCTGAACTCTGCGGTTCACCTTGCTCAACTGTAACTGTATCCAAAGGGACATTTTTAATAGTAGACCAGCTTAGCGAATAACCGCAGGTCAAGAGACTCTCTGTGAGTTTGTAATTGTACTAGATAGGGCTCTTTTCTTTTTTTTTTTGACAACTATGCCAATGTATGAATTAATAAATAGATAGATCAATTCTGTTTTTTAAATCTTTTTAAATTAATCTGCCACTTCCATAAAGAACAAAGCAGAGCCCGAAACTCTTTCTTTCAACATGCAGTGAAAAGAACTGCTTAACATTCATTATTTCAATACATGAAAATTTTTCATTCATTATTCATTTATTCTATTTTAAATTTTTTCTTACTACCCTTTCTTCCAGTTTTATTTTTAGTTGTTTCCCTGCTTCAAATTAGCCTAGAATATAATTAGAAACAATGCATTTGCATGTAATAATATATTATATATGTATATATATAAGGTTATGTTTTTTTCTTCTTTCTGGATATATCAAAATTAAGACGAATGATTTTAATTGCTGGAAACAGTCTGAAAAGGTGAAGACCTGGCAAAATCACCTAGATAATACTACTAATGCCAGATTCATTTTATGCTATATAATAGGTAATATATGCTTCAAAATTTTTCAAAAAGTTCACCTCATTAATAGAAAGCACCATCTAATATCAACAGGGAAAAGCTAGTAACTCACTCTGTACAATTAACTTTATGTACAGAAAATGTCAGTTAAATAATGAAAGTCAAAATGGTTTGGATTGAAAATTGTACACTGGCTTATAGTTTCAGAAACACTTGACAGTTGTTAATCTCTTCCATTATCACTTTATTCTGAAGAAAACACCAGCCAGAGGCGAAGGATGATTCGGCCCACTGATTTTTCAAAAAGTACCACCATAACAAATACTTTTAAAAAAGCCAGATTTGTGGGATTGTGCCTGCATAAAGTGTCCTCAACACAACCCCATCATTCTCATTCAGTCTCACCTCATTTCAAAAGGATCTGAGTGTCATTATCTCTTCTCTTAAACTGGACGACACATCCACATTCCTATTGAAGCACTACATTGCACAATATTGATTCAGGAACTGCTCAGATAAACAAGTCAAGGTACACTGAAAGAAAATCAAAGTAATAATGAAGGTTTCCGTCGTGCGGTTACAAGGAGAATGGCGTCTATAGTTTCTCATGTCTTAAACAGGTTTCCTCAGTGAACTGTCTTTCTGGATCTCTCTCTTTCCCCCTTTTTTTCTGTAGAACAGCCTCGGGCGTAACCTACCACATTCACAAGAACAAGGCGAAGAAAATACAGGAAGCTTTTGTTTCCATACCTGTGAATACTGCTCTATTTCAACAAGTCAGAGGGAGCGATTTCTATGTTTGCACTTGACCTGGCGACAGATATGTTCCTAAACAATGATAGACCACAATGCTTTCTTACACTGACAGATCTGTTGAAAATGGTAAAATATGTCATGATACCCCAAGGCCCGCATGCAGAAACCAAACATCCGCTGTTAACAACAAAACCTCTTGAGTTCACCTCATTACACTTGTGAAACACACAGAAAGGTCTAGTCAGAGATCAGCCTGGGTCATGTATGTTATTTCCTTCAGCATTTCAGTTTCTACATCCTTGTTTTCCGTCTCTAAGCTCACCCATCGCCAAGTGCCCGTACCTCGTCTTGATGCATTAGGAACAAGCCTTATCATGTAAATATTTCACCTTTGCCTCAAACAAAAGACTGTTGGCATTTGTTACCGAGCTGTCCAAACAAGAATTACCATAGACTAAACAGTCATCATTTGTAGAAGAGTAAAGGTGAAAGTGTGAGAGACTGCAAAATTGCTTAGAGGAAAACAAACCACCCACCAATGGAGGTCTCCTGCACTGTTTACACAGATGCTATTTAAATACCCCTCTGCCCATATACTAATAAGGAAAATTCTCTCAAGTTGTGCCCTCTTTGTTTCATGGATTATTCTTAAGTGGCCAGATAATGTATTTCATACAAGGAATTTCATGTGTTTTTAATAAATAAGGGAATTATAATTTAATAAATTTTATATTGTACATTTTAAATAGATGTTAACTGCACAATACTCAATTTTCAGTATTTAGACATTTTTAGAATAATTTAATATTTTACATTTTTTCCTGTTCTACTTTTCACTTACTTTTCACTTATTTTATAATGTATTTATAAAAATATAAACCCCCAAAAAGTTTGAGATTAGAAAGGGCTTTTTTTTTTAATCAATACTTTTATTTATCAAGGATGTAAAGAAACGCAAGGAAAGTAAATTACACTGATTCAAAAGATTTCAAATAAAAATAAATAAATGCTGTTCCCATGAAATGATCCTGAAAAAATATGTTTTCCACAAAAACAAAGCAGCACATCTGAATTTATCATTAATGATTGCAATCAAAAAAATTCTTGTGTGGCAAATCATTATATTAATATGATTTCTGGTGGATCATGTGACACTAAAGATTGGAGTAATGATTTTGAAAA
>JAUMHE010000067.1:14241560-14269930 GCA_032359235.1 Enteromius mattozi
TGTGTGGCAAATCATTATATTAATATGATTTCTGGTGGATCATGTGACACTAAAGATTGGAGTAATGATTTTGAAAATTCAGCATTCTTTGCATCACAGGAATAAATCATATCTTAAATTCTATTAAAATAGAGAGCAGTTATCTATTGTTTCACAATATTACTGTTTTTACTGTATTTTTGATCAAATAAATGCAGCATTGGTAATCTTAAGAGACTTGTTTTAAAAAACGTCATTTAAAACTGGAATAGTAAGATTTGTTTGTTCATTTGTTTTGTTTTTGTTTTCTGTCTAAAATTTGAGTGACATGCAGCAGAAATATAGGATTTGCTTTATCTGTTGACACAACCTCCATAGCTTATCCAGTATGATTTGAATTCCAGGCTTAAATTAGACTTTAAATCTAACAGGATCTATGTGGTCTAAACTTCTGGACTCGACTGTATATTTAACATATATGATGCGGTTAATGGTTTCCAGTGTAAGCATAAAGCTCGCTCAAAAGGTTGCGTTTCTCAATGGCTCGACCTGACTTACCACCAAAAAAAGAACAAGAGCTTCTAAAAAGTTTCAAGTCAGAGGTGAACCACTTCAAACAACTCAACCCAACGAGGCTCATGCTAAATCCTGAAGAACTCCTGTGCTCAAAACAAGATTACTGCGCAGTGGACATTCAATACCTGACAGTGGGTGGTCGCCTCAAATCTAAAACAAGTGTTCTGTCGTGGACAGGCTGCATGGGGTAGACCACGCCACCACGGCCTTTTGCTGATTGAATGTTTACCAACCCATTTGGTCGCCCCTGGTAAGCATCAGCCTCTAATTTCTAATCTAATTTGTTTGCCAATGTTTTTGAATGGAATGTTGTCTCGCTATGAGAGTTTGCATGCTTACGCAGGATCTTGAGCGTATCAGTGGCTCATGTAATCTGCCAAATCAATGCTAAATAAACAGTTTCAGTGGGCTACGGTGTGTGATCAGACATGCCATCTCAAGGAATTACACAGTGACGCACCAAAATGTTGATCATTGCAACATTCGAAAATCATCCATAAGAAGAACTAGGTCAGAAATTTTGAACAGAAACCACAACGTTAGCAATTATATAAACTAATCAACAATTTTTGGACAATTTTTGCATTCACAATGTGCTGCTATCTGCATATCACAACAGTATGTATAAAAAATACAATATCTCTATGTAATATTAAATTTGTTTAAAGAATAGTTCAACTAAAAATGAGTTTGTTTCTTCATTCAAAGCAGATTTAAAGCATCATATCCCTTGCTCACCAATAGATCTTGTTCAGTGAATGGGTGCCGTCAGAATTCAAGTACAAACAGCCAATAAAAGCATAACAATAATAGTGTACAAGTAATCCACACGACCTCAGTCCACCAACTGCATGTTTTTATGAAACAAATCTATCAAGGCATTTTAACTGTAAGGTTCTGGTCAAAATATGAATGCATAATCCATAATAATAATAACACTTTTGTTCGCTCTCATCAAAATCCACCAACATTTGTTTAAAACAGCTTTTACAGTTTTCACTTGTAAACAGTGCTTAATCTTTGAATTTTTCTCTCCTGATTCTGATGAGATGAGATATCTTATCCATGAAGCGATGAAGTTGAAACATCTTAATGATGGATTTATTTCTTACAAACACGCAACTCTTCACTGGCACCCATTCACTGCAGAGAATCCACTGAGTATGAGATGCAATGCCAAATTTCTCCAAAAGAAATTTAAATCTGTATCTTTGATGGTTTGTGGCTAAGTAAATTTAAGCTTAATTTAATTTTGATATCTGGGTGATTTATTCCATGTGAACCTGGACCACAAAACCAGTCATAAGTAGCACAGGTATATTTGTAGCAATAGCCAACAATACATTAACATCAACAATATGGGTAAACATTTTTCTTTTAAGACAAAAAAACATTAATATATTACGTAAAGACCATGGTTCTTTGAAGATATTTTGTAAATTTACGATCATAAATGTATCAAAACCTAATTTTTGAACTTCATTTGGACAACTTTAAAGGCGATTTTCACATTATTTTGATTTTTTTGCACCCTCATATACCAGATTTTCAAATAGTTGTATCTCGGCCAAATATTGTCCAATCCTAACAAACCACGCATCAATGGAAAGCTTATTTAGTGAGATTTATAAATCATTCAGATGATGTGTAAATCTCAATTTCACTGGTTTTGTGGTGCATGGTCAGATTTACATTAACCCACGTTCACAAATAGTGTAATCACTATTAAAACATATATGATATCATTAATAGGATTGATATGGACTACTATTTCAAACAAAGGCTGACTTTCTGTGTTCATGGAGGTTTTGACCAAGACATTTCAGTGCATCATTAGTATTAAATATCAAGAATACCCAACACATGCTGCCACAGTACAGATCTTTTAGTTTAACACTGCGGTACAATATCAAAGGAGAAGCGCTCTGGCCTGGAGTTGTCAGCAGGGATCTTTCAAGACCAGACAAGGAAAAAAACACAGGCTTTTTTCTTTACTTTTCCTCCCGCAGTGCATTTGTGCCAGCCAGAATGATGAGGAAAATGTAAAAACAATTAGACATGGAGAGAAGGAGAATATTTGGAGAATGAGAAATGACTACTGGAACGTAAATCTGACACTAAGCGGAGGGTATGGCAAAATACATTTGCGCTGTCAAAGGCAGACGAGTATAAAAAGAGACGTTGAGGTACGCTCCACCCTGACATCATGTATGGGTTATTTTAGAGCGATTTAAGGATCTGATACATTTTTGTGGTCCCTAAACCATCACAGTACTGTACTGACTCCTATAGAAACCTGCAGATACCCAAAACACCATTAATCTTCAGAAAATCTAACTGATTACTTGGCAATCGAGCCCCCCCAAAAATAAACCAGTTAAAAACTGCATTAGGCTTCAGTGCCAGTAAGGTTGAATTGTAAGACTCAAGATGGACCAAATTTGGGCTAAACCAGGTATCCGGTTTCAAAACCGGGTGGATCTGGGCAGGTAAGAGAGTCTCTTTCTCTTTTCTAAGGAGCAGCTAATCTCCTCTCGGGTTTAGATTCCTCAGCTGGATGCTTTGAGGAGAAGGAAGTGAGGGGTGGGTAAACTGCTGGGCTCTCACAGGAGGGATTAGAGCGGCTATATATCATTGTGACAAGCCTTTTCAGCGCATGACAGGCCACCAGGTCCTGTGTGCGAAGGAGATCCTGTGACACTTCCTGTCACTCACTGGCCAGGCACCGATAGGGCCAAAAATGACCTATATTGTCACCATCAGATCACCTTACTGACACCAAGGCACGTGTTAAATAGTTATTATAAAGACTATCTATCTAACGTTTAAAGGTTTGGGGTCAGTGTATTCTTCTGAAAGAAATTATTACTTTTATTCAGCAAGGACACATTAAATTGATCAAAAGTGACAGTAATATATTTCATTGTTTCATAATAAAAATGAACTTTTTTTAAGGCTTTGATTCATTGAAGAATCTGGAAAAAGGAATTCATAATATCAGTATACTAGAAAATATAGGAGACTGCTGAAAATACAGCTTTGAAATCACTGGAATATACTATATTAATATTAAAAATAGAAGACATTTTTAATTTTGTACAAATATTTCACAATATCCCTGTTTATTTGATCATATAATCTTTACAGTACAAAGCTGTGGCTGTTAGTGTCATGCTTGCCTCAGTCTGGATTTAATAAGAAAAGCTTTGCATACTACAAACATACCGTGAAAAAAGACTGAAAGAAATTATTTGTTTAACGAGGCCTGTCATTGTTTACACACAATGAATCACGCAAACGTCTCTTCGCGATCTACGTGGAGGGTGATTGGAGAGAAATACTTAACCTGGAGGTCCGTGACATAGAGGTTTCGGTCTCAGGCTTCACTGAAAAGTGTTGAAAGACTGAATTCAAATCCTGTCCTAAAAGTAATGCGTCACTGAACAAACTGAACACACTCAAGATATATTGAATTCTTAAAGCAGAAGTTAGAAAAAGCAAAAATGTTCTTGATAAAAAGACGCAATGTTTTTAATCAAGACTGAATGTGTATTTATGAGAAGATGTTTACCAATCTTTATTAGATGCCAGTGTTCTCAAAACAACAAACCCTCCACAAGTTAAGTGCTCCACATGTACAAACATCTGGCTAGGAAAAACAAACCCAAAGATACTAATCAAATAATCCTGGAAGACTACAGCAACAAAAAGGTCCACATGTCACTTTAACCGTTTTTTTTTTCACTCCCCTTTACTAAACTACTCTTACATGTCAACTAAACTACTCTTAAACTGCATCTTCTTTATTTCAGATACAAGAAATTACCATTTCTGATGGTATACGTGTCAAGGTACAGTTCTCTAAAATGATCCATTTTACAAATTAAGAGTTCATTTGCAAAAGCCAATAAACGCCACTTTAAAAAACAAATTAGCTGATTGCCATGGATTATTCTCCAATCTGAACAATAAACATGTTTAGTCAAAAAAGAAAGTATTGTCCACTATCAAGGTGTTGCGAGTTCACGTTTTACTGCAAAAGCCGACAAGCGCCCTTGTTTTTGAACAGAAGCTGGCAAGTCCTTTTTAGCGAATCAGCACGCCGTATTCAGGTCAGGTGAAAAGACTTTCACTCTGAAAAGACACGCTAGCTAAAAGGATTTTCATTAAAGCTGACTAAAAATGATCAAGGATGACCATTTCGATGAACTTGATGAACCTGTGATATCGTTTTTAGGACGTAAAAGGAAAATAAAAGCAGAAACGTTTTCAATTATGAGGGAAAAGCTCTGTATATTGCATGTAATCACATCCACACACTCTTTGATCACAATCACTCTATGAAACAAACTTTGTCAGATCTACATTGCCATCTGAGGAGATTACAAAGACTAAACAAGTGTTTTTTTTAAACTATAAACATGAAATGTAAAGTTATCTGCCAAAAAAACCCAGACTGCTGGCGTAATCTGCTTTTGCTATAAAACAAACTTTTAATATGTTAAAAATCATACTTTCAATGAACTTCAATTTTGTAAATTACCTGTATTTCAGTTATTATTACTTAATCAAAACAACCTAACTGCAGTTTGATTAATATTACTTGGAATGCGCAATAAAAAAAACTTGTGATTTCTGAAAAGAAAAAAAAAAGAAGGGAGTTATCAGTTTTCGCAAATTAACTCTTCTATATAGCCATCATCAGTGGGCAATTTTTATAATGAAAAGTATTTATATTATCTATTTTAAAATAATATTCCACCCTGCAGTCATTTATAATGTAACTCTCTTTTAACCCTTAGAGCATAACTATATATATTTTACTATGCCTTTAAGAAACATAACTTTCTATATAAAATAAGCAACAGCGCTTTACCCTAAGTGAAGTTATTGTTAAATTTATGGCAAATTCATGCAGAAATTAGTATTTATACTATTTTTTATAACTCACCCAGTTATTTAACATTAAAAGATCAATGAAAACTAAATTGCTTGTGATATGAGCCTTTTAAAGTTTCCCAGCGGTGATCATCAAAACCTGATTTTGACTGCATGAATGATGCCAGTGGAATAAATTCGGTATGGTATTAGGCAATGGAAAGTCTATATATTTAACCGTTGGCTCATCCAAAAACCCTCAGGCGTGACTAGCAGCAGAAAACGGTTTCACTGCATCTCAAAAACGATCTGGATAAAGTACCGAATTAGGAGGCATGACCTCTAATTGAAAAACCCTATATCACATTCTGTATGAAGATAGTTGGATGGGTCAGAACTCACAAAGCGAGTCTTGGCAGCTATTTTGTAAAGCATGAATAAGCGCATCTGGGAGGAATTATCCTCATTATTAAGAGACCTATGAGAATGATTTATGCATGGTCTTTATCTGCACTTCCACTATCTCACAAAAAGAAGCATTTTATCACGACGAACACATATTACAGTCACTCCCTCTTCTGTCTGAGATTTTTTAATGGGGCCCGCAGCCAGACAGGGCAAATTCACACATCACTCTCCATAATTTCCCCCCAGAGAAACAATGGCTAATATATAGTGAAGATTTTTAATTCTCCAAAGGACACGTTCTGAGCAAGCAAGGAGAGAAGGTTCCTCTTGGATGTTCCTAGACCGTTTATCCAGGACAGATCAGGCTTAGATAAAGTTTGTAAACACAGCTATAATTAAAAATTTTGGGTGAACGATCCCTTGAACAGACATAATGATATCTCATTAAGAAAATTACCTTGGTGTGATTAATCTGAATTCCATAGAGCAGAACGTTTCCCTGTATGACTTCAGAGGCTAAACTCCTGAGGGCTGTTAACTCGTCTGTCTTTTGGCTGTCGACAGACTGCTTTGTCATGTTCAGCTGTACCTGTCAACAAAAAGAATAAAAAAAACATCCCCACTTATCTATAGCAAGGGTTCACAAACCGGAGGATTGTAAAGGAACAGCAGGGAGTTCATAAGTTTGTGAAAAGCACAGTAATGACAAATGTAAAATGTAACAAATCTATATAAATCTAAAACTAAATAAATAATAAAAAAACAAATATTTACCTGTATCTCATGTTACTATGGAAGCCTGTTTCTGTCACTAAACACAAAATAAAAAAAGGTCATAAAGAGTTTTTATCTCACAATTCTGACTTTTTGTCTCATAAACACACAATTGTGAGTTATAAAGTTAGAATAGATGTACATGAACAAAAACCAAATGCGAGTTTCTATCTTACAATTCCGACTTACTACTTGTTATAAAGTCAGAATTGCAAAAAAAAAACTAGCAATTCTGAGGAAAAAAATAATTGTGATCTCACAATTCTGAGAAAAATTATGAGTTTGTATTGAGCAATTGAGAAAAAAATGTCAGAATTGTTGGAAGTAAACTCGCGAGAAAAAAAACTTTTCTCGAATTGCGAGAAAAAAGTGAAAATAGTCAGATAAAAAGTTGCAATTTTCTTTTTTTGCAGAAACAGGCTTCCATATTACTATATTAACTGACATTAGAGCAATGTGAACATGCCAATGTGCTGTTATATATGAAGTTAAAAAAAGAATTAAAAAATATTTACAAAAAAAGATGAAGTCTTGTTTACCTGCATCTCATGTAACCATTAACTTACATTAAAGAAACATGAACATGCACATGAATTGCTAATTATTGAAATATTGATTTGAAATATAAACTGAAATAAACTTTTTTTTAATAAATCAAACACTTACTAAAAAAACAAATACAGTATTTTGTTTACTTGCAAAATAAAATCTAAATGAAAATAAATAAAACGCTTTCTAAAAAAGCATATTTTCTAAAAGATATTTTGTTTACCTGCAACTCATGTAACTATTTACTAACATTAGAGAAATGTAAAAGTTTTGTTAAATTATTTATTTTAAAGCAAATATTTTAGGTCAAAGGGGTTCAGCTGCCAAATTAGCAATGACATACATATTCTGATCAACAGGAATTAATAAACATTAAAATATTTATCTAATCATCTACAGTGACTCATTCAATCCATATGTGAATTAATAATATCATAATAACCTGCACGTACTTCAATTAAATATTCCCTATTCTTAAAAAAACTATTCTAAGAATACAGCCGTGGGACAGGCCCATTAATTTTAAAAGTACCCCATAGTACTCTTTTTAATAAACACTCAGCGCTCTCTGTGTGTTTGGACAGGTTGTGCTCCCATGCAAAACAGCAAGAACCAGCTCTTAGCGAAAAGTTTCCATTGCAACTGACCCAGCATTCACCGATCCGTTAAATTAATGCAATTTCTTTTTCCGTTCGCTTACATCACCGTTTCAGGAAGATGTGGCTTGTATGCATCCGTACCAAATAAAACAGGCCGTGCTCATTTTACAAACTGCTTGAAGAAAAACATATTTCTAACAGAGGTCATACCCCAGTATAAATTGGGGAAATGCTGTTTACTCTGATTCTAATAGATTTTTTGCAGTTTCATAACAAAGTATCTCTACAAATACAAAAAAGGTAACTGAAAGTACAACAGGAAATGTTATAGCATGATAAGCGGATCCAAACGTAATGTAAGCGTAAAGAAAGTCAGCTCTTTATAAAATAATCTTGAGGTTTTACTCGCAATCACACGCTCTCACGGCCACATGTGTTATCATTACATCTGTGGTGATGATAAGAAAAAAGCATCTGTGAAATCCAAACAACGAGTGAAAACATAATGATGGAGAGTAGAGGTTATCTAACAGGCCTTCGGAGGGAATGTTAAAGGAAGCACATATGGATTCTGGGAAGGCTGGGTTCCCACACTGGGGTGCGGATCCCTGGATTCAGAGATCAAAATTGCAGGAGAAGAGATTTTATGCTTTGAAACGCATTTAAGAAATGAATCAAGGTAAGAGTGATGACATTCCCAGAGATTAAGACTGAGATGTCCTGAGGTACAAATGCTGGAAAAGAACCAGGAAACAAAACATCAAGGGTTTTTCCAACTACCAACACCGCACTGTCAGTAAGTTTTAGCACTTCTGTGATCTGATGCACACTGTGTGTTTCTGTCACAATGATGAAAACGACAAAATGAATTCAACTCTCGCCTCTCAGTCAAATTTTCTCAAATACTTCTGTGTGTGTTCACACAACGAATGATATGTTTGACATTATAGCAACAACCTAAGGTTAAAAAACACAGCAGGTAAATTTACACAAGATTTAAAATAACATAAAAAATCTTTTAAACTAAACACTGAAAAGGTCAATGGGGTGTATGGTAACTTACCCAAACAATAACTACTGGGTATAAACGAGTGTGGTCGATGTCCTCAAAACATTTCACCATGTCCAAGATCCCCAAGAAGTTTGATGCAGTCATCTAAAACAAAGACATAAATAATATTAATGTCACACCAACTAATTTGTAAGAGGGCATGGATGTGTATATGTAAATCCATCGTTGTATATGTGTGTACTGTATAAATTTATGTATATATAAATACACACACACACACACATATTTAGAAAATATTTACATGTATTCACATATATTTATATTTATATAATTTATATTATGTATAAATATTTAATATATGAACATAACATATTCTTCTAACATATAAATATATATGTGCATGTGTGTATATTTATATATACACATAATAAATATACACAGTACACACACACACACATACATACATATTCAATATATAAATTCAGTCAATCAAAAGAGACCATAAAAGCATTTGTAATGTACCAGAAGATTTCTATTTCAAATAAATGCTGTTCTTTTGAAGTTTGTTCTTCAAATATTTTTTTCAAATAGATTTTCCACAAAAAATATTAAGCACAATACTGATATTAGCCATAATATCAAGCACAAATGTTTTCAATCTATTTTATTACTTTAACACTGAAGATTGGAGCTATGCTTACTGAAAACTGAGCTTTGTCATTACAGGAATAAATTACATTTTAAAACACATTAAAAATAAAACCACTTTTTAAAAGTAAAATAATATTTAAGAATATTACTGGTTTTACTGAATATTTGGTTAAATAAACACAGCCTTGGAGAGTATCAGAGACTTCTTTTAAAAGACCCTAAACTTTTAAATAGTGTTTTGTGAATCCATAATGAATACAGATCAAATGTGTGTTTGCAAAAAAGATAAAAATGGTCAATTAGTTAACACTAAGCAATAGACTAGACTGTCTCATTGATAAAGTAAATGAGTAAATGAGTAAATTCAGAGTGAAATCAAAGAAGTTATATTTTTATTAAATATTACAAAGTAAAGCTTTTATTTCTTTTTTAAAAGAAAATGTACAGGTGAGTCATTTACAATAAGACAAGGAAAATGCATTAAAAAGTCAAATTTGATTTATGTAGGCTTTGACACTGAATTGCTTGTGTGTGTGTGTGTGTATAGTTGACATACAGATATGTGAATGAAGTTTCGGGTTTTGGACAGGTACTCTGTATTACTTTGCTTTGCACATGGAATGACGTCTGTCTCCATCTGAGAAAAGAAGAAAAGAGCCCAAATTCAATAAAACAAGCAATCTCACCATCTCGGCAGACAAAAATTTTATTTATTAAGATCTAATGATTCATCTCTTTTCATAAAACAGATGCTCTGCATATGAAATCATATTTTAGCCCTCATATCAAATCCTATCCTGTCCCTGGCCTTGTTGAATATTTTGCACACAGATGAAATAAACAGAAATAAACAGAAGTGTTTGGCACAGACCCGACCTTGACGAGAAAACTGGAAATATGAAATTGTTATTGGAAACACATGCAAGGACTTACTCGCTCTTGAAAGATAACCAACCGCGGCTTTAGACGAAAACCAGCTCGCTCCGAACTGTGGATTTACGAGATCATTTCGACATCTGAACCAGGTTGGGCTGTTGAGCCCACACGAGATACTGTTCACAAGTTATTTCAATGGTGGCGAAGCAAGAGTAAGTGCTTCATAATGACCAAAAAACAAGCTGCACACTTGGTTCTCATTAGACGCTACAGATCACGCAAAAATTCTGGTAATGCTTTTATTTCCGCACATTTACAAACAAACAATCTTTTTGATCAATCTTAGGGATTTGTAAGCCATTCAAAAACAGAAATGTGTTTTTACCGGCCAAGGACCTCGATTTCAACCGCAGTTACGTGTTGGGAATCATGTCGGCTCATGTTGTGGCTTAATCCAAGGTTGACGTAGGAATACATTACAGTCAAGAGTTATGCAGTATCACTGAAATGCCAGGATTACATGTAGTCAATGGAATTTTATAGTCTCCAGTGGATCTAAACTGGATTTTCTTTCGTGTGAGATTTACTTATGTAGCTTAAAATGATATATGCACTACCTACATGCTCTCGGTTTTTAAATTATCTCGAAATCCCACAGCTGAGGAATGCGAATATCACTCTCAGTCATACACAAAATGCCATGTTTGAGATCTGCACCTTATGGGCACACGGATTCAAACTCTAATCCTCTGTGTCCAAGCAAAAAGTGTTCGACCCTAGTGAACTTGAGCCTTTGATGAAAGCAGACAGCAACCCGTTCCAGTTCTTATCAGTAGCATACATGGATGCAATTATTACATCTCGCTAAAAGGATCATCTTATCACTCTCTGTTGTCCTTTATTACCAAAACACGTACCTAGAGCCAATCGTACCACCTGCACACCTGGAAGGGTCCCAACTTTGAGTTTCACTTCGCTGTAATGGAGATACGGCTTAGATTTACAAATGGCACTGGGACAAATTTGATTCCTCATCTCTAATCTCCTCCTTTTCTTTCATCTCCCTCGAGTCGCAGGAACGGCTCGGGAGACCTGACCCCGGTCGGCACCTGGGGGAGCGTCAACGTCTGGAACCAATCAGCCGTACGGGACACCGGGTGCTCTCATGTTTGCAACATTATCAAGAGGAGGACATGTGCTTGATGAAGAGCTTGGAACGGCTACAAAGGAGGGTGGGCTTCCAGAGCACACAGCCTGAATAAAACACGTCATATTTCCTTTTTGTCAGGGCGCTGGAAGATGGATCTCCTACAGCGAGAGCTACAACGTGAAGACATGTCTCCAGCTGGACCGGCTCCAAAAATCAATGTGGAATAAATGGGAAGGTGGTCACACTTGTACAAGACACCTTATCCATTTCAGCAAGTACATCTATTGGTACGGCTAGGTTATCGCTCTCACCATCTGTTAGTCCTCATGCAGATGCAGGACAGGGGAAAGCTTGGTTGTTGGACAGGGTGAGTAGGAATTTGGGGAAAAAAGGAGTTGAGATGGAGACGGACAGCTTTAAGCATCTACATATGCAACGCATTCCTAAGCAAAGACTATTTTAAGTAAACCGTAAGACGAGGGATGCCATCTTTAACATACCATGTTCAGATTTTTCTGAAGCGCTTTGGCCAAATCAACAGCTTCTGCTTCGGCTCCTGCGACGATACATGCTGACATTGAAAGAGTCTCTGAAGAGAAAATTTAAATAATGCTTTAAGACCAAACAGATCATAAAGTGCAGAGTATGTGTGATATAACTTTAGTCACTGTAATTTAACCCTGTTTGCAAACTAGTTTTGGAGAAGCTACTCTAAGAGTGTTGGAAAATAAAATTAAATAAAATAAAATTAAATTAAATTAAATATAAAATTACATTTTAAAAAATAAAATAAAAAAGTAAAACATTAAATTAAATAAATAATAAAATTTTAAAATTACATTAAATTAAGTTACATTTTATTTAAAAATAAAATAAAAATACAATAAATTTGAATTACAATTAAAATTAAATTAAATTTAATTAAAAATTAAATATAAAATAAAATAAAATAAAATAAAAACCAAATTTCCACTTCAGGAATTTAGTTTAATATCTCAAGACAGGATACGCTTCTTTCATACTGAAATGTACATTTATAGTATTTTTACGGGTGTGTTTAATGTAACGTTGGTCACTGTGATTTAACCCTGTTTGCAAACCAGTTTTGGAGAATCTACTCTAAAAATAAAATAAAATAAAATAAAAACTAGTGTTTATGTAAAAAAAAATTAATACAATTTGCTACTTCAGGCATTTTCTCTCAAAATAACAGGATGAGCTTCTTTCATTTTAAAAGGTATCAAAGTTAATCAGAGTATCAAAGAATCTTATACTAATCACTGTATTTAAATTCATGGATAAATGGCTTTTTCCTGATCTTTCATTAAAAGGTAAAAGTATGGATATATTGCACTAGGCAAAGCAAAGTTTAAATACAGCCAGAGGGATGCTTTATTGCAAGGACAGATCTCAAGAAAGAGGTAGGAGACCAAATACTCAGCCAAGTGTGAAACATTTTAGGCAATCTGTTCTTTTATTCCACTTTGGTTGGTATTTTGTGACTGGGTTATAAGCCAACAGCAGCTTAGTGCACTGGCTGAACAGAAAAGGTTATAATCTTAGTAAATAAGTGCATGGAAACTTTGCGAAAATCACGCACACATCCAACTGAACAACCACATATTTATGAAAAAATTATCAAAAATATAAAAAGTTTTATCCAATTCTTTGGTTTTTGTCAAAACCAGAGAACTAGCCCTTTGCTGGGTCAGCTCATACCTTACAGGTCGTAACAGGTCATTTCTATAATTTCTCCTGAAAAAGACTGTTTGTATAAAAAGACAGCATGTAGACATCTTGAAATGGCAGTTAGCCTTTGTGGTTCACAATCTCTCTTTGTATATTTACATACACGTTACTAACAGTTTGTTTTTGCCCAATGATCCTGACTGTGGAAAACTGTCTATTTTGACTTGCCCTGTTCAAATGTATAATCAAACAACATCAAGTCTACAATAACAACAGTGAATGGCATTATTGTATTCCCAGCAATGACTCAAATCAGTGGCTGGTGAAATATTTATTTCTTTACTACACAACTTAAATACAATACCTTTAATAATAGCCTCCGCAGCTTCTAGATCTCGCTTGTATGTTACCTACAAAAGGAAAACATCACATTAAAAGAGAAACAAGAGTTTGTGCTTAAATGAAATATGCTGAATTTGACTGAACATTAGTTTTGTGTTTGTACACATTGTTAGGAGTGATTTACTGTTTGTTGCAATATATATACACATACAGTGGGGTCCAAAAGTCTGAGACCACTAGTAAATATACTACTGCTGCACTTTTTGCTAATGCAGTACAAACCTTTTCATTACAGCAGATTATTAATATAACAAGGAGAAATGAAAATTGACAGGTGAACATTTCACAAATCTGAGGTACTATATATATTCAAATAATACACTATTTTCAAAATATGCACAAGGAAAATGTCTTTTTTCCTTAAGAAAATATCTTAATATAGAAATTAATTTTTTAGATTCTTCATGTTCTAATCTGTGATATTGTTTTAAATCATAAACCTGGTTGTGTTCCCTGACTTTGATGGCACAATGCAGAAGTTAATTTTTGCTCATTAACTAAAACAGCAACTTCTGTACAACCTGTAACAACCTCATATTAAAACTAAAGTAAAATTGATATATTCTTACTGTTTGAGTTTTTAATATTTTATAAAAAAAAAAATAACCACAGTATCATACAATTTAGATCATGATGTAAAATGTAGCACCTCATTATCATGGTAAAATATGACTACATGGTTTCTATGGTATTTGTATGAAAAACAGTACCCTAAATACATTGAGTATAAAAACATGCACAAATTCTTCAGTTTAATAACAGACATGACTCATTTAAAACATGAATACATTATTATATATTTCATTTAGTGCTGTCAAATGATTAATCACATCCAAAATAAAACAATTTGTTTACATAATATTTATGTGTGTACTGTGTTATATAAATATATACATGTAAATATTTCAAAATGTATGCTTTATGTGTATGTCTTTATATATACACATACCTAATAAATATACACAGTACACACATATATATTATGTAAACAAAAACTTTTATTTATTTTGGATGAGATTAATCATTTGACAGCACTAATTGCATTATATCGCTAATAAAATTCAATATGTATATCCCATATTACTGCCACAATACCATGGTGCAGTTAACAGTACTACAGTAAATCCAGGGAAAAGCCTTATAACAGGATTCTTCATGGCAGGCACAGTGTTTCTCATGTTTGTCAGTGCTTTTCAGAACATCAGGACAATTTTATCTGACTTTAATTTGACATTTGTGTTCATCGCTGTGTATTTGCTGGATTCACAGCACTCGTCACATTATCAAAAATGTTTGTTTATAAAAGATGCATCAAATTCAACTGGGTTAATGTGATGCAGACTTAGTGACCAAGGAATTCTAGATGTAGAGACCTAGAATCTCACTTTTTTCCAAATCTTAAAGGTTTTCCAAGTTTAAATGGTTTTAAAATGCGTTCAGAGTGATCTCAGACTGTTGTTGGACCCACTATATATGGCATAAATCCTATACGTATGACAAACAAAAAGTCAAACCCTCCGTTCCTTACTTTCCACAGAGTCGGTGGTCCTTCTATGAGCTTTGCATTCGTGCCACAGTAGTGCAGGGCCAAGTGTAGGCACTCGGTGCCAAACTCAAAGTCAATTTCACTGCACTGCAAGGGAGAAACCAGGACAAAAAACATAACAAAATGAAATGAGAAGCTCCAGTTTGATAAATGCAGATGACCTAAATCAGAACCATAGAAACTTCCAGCCAAACACCTGTGTAGGAACTAACTTTTGTGGTCATAAAAGACTGTTTCTTATAGAAACAAGCATCCGGGCATGGAATTTTTGTACGAAATGTCCCTGATTCTGGTAACACACTGAAAAAGCTGAATAGAGTTCTTGAAGCAAATCGCTCTAAGACAGCGGTTGGATTACACAACCTAAATCATGCCACCTGAGACGTTACGAGGGCAATATCTACAGCAATTCTTCATCCCGGGTGGAGAGGAGAGCTTCGCTTACATGGTGCTGTGATTTCAAGGCAAATTAAAGGAGAAAGTCCTGCAATCATTTAACCTTTGGCATTTTTCCCCCCTTTTCATCAACGCACAGCTAGACCCTTACGGGGTTGGATGTCTCTTCTTTTGTGAAGCTCAAGCTCTCCGAGATTCAATGGGATGGCATGCTGAAATGGCATCAGTCATTTCGAGGCTACCACAGAGAGGGTTTTGACACATGGCCGTCGGCTACATCCAAAAACCCTCACTCAAAACACCCACCTGAAATAACCCCCATTGTAAAAAGCGTCAAATGCGCTGAATGCTACATAAAAAAGAAGTATGGACTGCCTTATGTCACGTGATGGCAGAGTCTCATAGAAAATTGGGTTCAAAAAGCAAGGAGAAGCATATAAATCTTCACAGACCCTTCACTGTTGGGGTTGGAGAAGAAAAGCCCCAGAAGAGCCGGAGTGTCAGGTAACACCCAAGCGGGCTTGATATTACCCATTCTTCAGATTGCCTCATCCTCTGTATTTCTTCATGTCATGGTTTTATCTTTATTTGGAATTAATTGAGGACAGACAGCTGTGACTTGACACAGAAAACTCACGCTAATGTTCCATATCACAGCCAAAAACAACAAGACTGAAATCAAAGTTTTCTGGAAGCAAAAAATTCAGCACCCCCAAAAAAAAAAATATATATATACACTCTTCTCAGCAGCCCTATAAATCTCAATGCTTCTTTTTAACACTTCTATCTGTTACTGTTATCGAAAGTTTGACAAAAGCTTAATCAGATACAAAGATCACAGTCCTACAGCAATAAATGACGCTCCACCTCCCTGAGAAACGTCTGGATGAGAAAACAGCATTTCAGTGAAAGCATTGTTTGAGTTTATCTTGAGAAGAAATAAATGCAATAAAACTGCGATCTTGCAGTCAGCTATGTAACCTAGGCCAGACTAAACAATTATGATTTATTATTTTGACACACAAGTAACTACCATGGGAATAATAATAAAAGTCACAGGGCCTTAGTAGAAGAGTAGAAGAACCTGTGGGTTTATGCAAATCTCAGGGACAAAGAACAAAAGATGCAAGTTGGTCCAAGATTTGAACACTGAGTGTTTCTTTGTCACAGTGAGGTAATATTTGTGATACGTGCCAAGCTTAAAACACTTTGCATACAACATAAAAAATAATGAAATGTGATGGAAGGGTCACAAGAGCTACTGGGTTCAAAAAAAGTTATATATATATATCTATATATATAAAAATTGGGCTCAAACTGTAACAAAAGTGCATAAATCTAAATAATAAATATATAAATATTTTTTTTTTTGTCATACAACAAAAACAGAGATAGAAGAGTCCCACAGAAAATTGGGTTAAAAAAAGAAATGTATATAAATCAAAATATAAATATTAAATATATAAAAATGTTTTAAATACTTATTTTACAAATATTTATATAAAAGATATTTAGATGGAAAAATCGAAAAAATGGGTTAAAAAGGCCACATAAGGGCATAAAACTAATAGAAATAATTATAAAAAATACGTCTCTATAAAAATATTTTTTAAAAGTGTACATAAAAACATATATAAACATGCCTAAAATTACCATAAAAGTCATTGTGGGAATGTCAAGGTGACAGTCAAGCTTAATGTACTTTGCACATTGAATCTGAGGTTTATAAATGTGTCTGGGATGCTCATACCCGCTGGTAGGCCTGGAAAATAATGTCATAAAGAAATCCTTGAGGCATTTCACTGGCTCTGTACTTGGCTCTCTCCAGCGAGTGGTCCAGGTAGCCCTCTGAGGTGGTTGCAATGACTGTGGACACCAGAGGACGTATCGCCCCCGAAGCCTGAAAAATACAAGGCAGACAATAGGACAATTAAAAACATGCCCTGCAAAAATCTGTTTATTCACGATTACAAAACAATGGTGCATTAGGGTCATGCAATGAATCTCTATCCTTCTCATATTCTTTTGAGTGCTTCATAAACATATAGGTTTTGCTTTCCAGCCCTTGTCACAGCCTTGGAAAGGAGATTTAGAAGAAAATCACAGAAATTTTCAACCTCACGCATCAAAGCCAGCAACAACATTGCTAAAACATCTTATCCGGTTTCATGCAGTAAGGAGTAGTGCTGAGAGGTGTCAACAATATGTTTATCTTAGTGATTTATGGACATTGGAACAGCCCGCGATGCAGTCAAACCACAAACGAAGCTGGATTTCTCGTCTTCTGCTGAGCTATTCTGTTCCTGATGCAGATTTCATGGCGTTTGCCTTGGAAGGATGGGATATATGTAGCACATTCTTGTTCTGTAGCATATATAAAAGAGAGTTTCTCTGATTGGAGTTTTTCCATATTTATTATATAACAGCTTCACACATATCTTGAAGCCTGCATCAGAAATTGTCTATCGGCGGCTTAATGTGGTCTGATTTTCACTCACCTCATAAATTTGACAGATATGTAGACCGTGGTACAGCAGATTAGAGGAGGGAGTGAGATAGTGTGGACATTCATCACCACAAACATTTCAGGGAGTGTTTTAAAATGAATTATTCCAAATGACAGCCACAGAAAAAAATATAAATTTGAATTAAATCTTAACTTGTATATAACGGGGCTTTTATATTGTAGCATATATAACACTCTTGGGCAGAAATAAAGATTTTCTTTTTTTTCTTCGAACAGTTATTAAATGCCATACAAATGCACTATTGTGAAACTAAATCAGGATAAAGAAAACAAACCCCTTGCTCCTTAGCTGCTAGAGTGATTTTCAACAGAAGATCTTCCTCCACAAACGGCCGTACGGCATCATGGATGATGACCACTTTTGGTTTGGGCGTCAGTGAGTCTGTAGTGCTGCTGAAGGCCTGAAGTCCGTTGAAGATTGACCTGTGTCTGGTAGTTCCCCCTTGGACTACTTTTACCTTAGTGTGATTAAATTTCTGGACAATATTCAGCATTAAGTCATGATTCTCCTTAGCAACCACAACGACAACGGTTCCAATCCATGATAATCTGTTGAAAAATTACAGGAACATCAACTTTCATTTGTCAAGTTTAAAATACTAACAAAAGAAACAACATAATCACTGTGAGAATAGAGTAAGGGAACAAATTGTACATTCTCAGAAATAAAAGGTACAAAACCTATCACTAGGGCGGTACCTTTTCAAAAGGTAAACGTTTGTAGTTAAAGGGTCCATTTTGGTACCTTAAACATATTAGTACTTAAAGTGTACATATTTGAACCTAATAGGTACAAAAGTGTACCTTTTGAAAAGGAACTGCCCAAGTGGCAGCTTTTGTACCTTCATTTCTGAGAGTGTATGTTATGCTGCTTTAAGCAGTTGTTTTAGTATTACTTACTAATATAGTTTTTGGTCATATTTTGAATCAAACATTTTAATTTTTTATACTTTTAGTAATTTCATTATGTGATTTTGTTCTAGCTTTTTTTATATATATACTTCCATTTAGGTAGGGGTGGGTGGTATGACCAAAATCTTAAATCATGAAATGAGTGATTTTATTTCACGGTTATGATATATATCATTATTTTGTTGTTTTTATTTTTGCTTTTGTACTCATTTTTGATGTCATAGAGATTTCTAATTCTTGTCACCAGTGTCAAAATTACTAAAATCTAATACTAGCCAAAATTTTTAAAAAAGTCAACTATTTAAAAAAAAAAAAAAGTATAAGAATTAAAACTACAGTAGAACTAATATATAAGAAATGATTTTGTATAAACTAAAGTAGTCCAATATACAGAAAAAAAATGCATATTCCACACTGTATAAATTACATAAATATTTCTAGTTTTATTAAAAGCTACCTTTTGTTTGATTAACATGACAGACAGCAGAAATATTTCACTGCTGTCACTTTAAGAGCTGACCTGATCCAATATGCTGTTAAACACGTTTTATTTCTCAGCTGTTTGCTTTCACTTAAGACCTAAATTATTGTGTTTATGAGAATACTTGTAAATACAAGCCTATTAAGCTTTAATTTATTTTGTTGTAGTTATAGTTTCAAGTTCTATTTTTCCCCCCCTATATCAATTTAGTAATATCAGTTAACTGCCAAGGCAATATTTCTCATTTTAATTTAAAGTCCTGCATTTTAGCCTATTTCTGCTGTGTTTCAATTAACAAAAAATAAATAAATAATAATAGTTTTAGTTAACGATAATAACACTGGCCGTAAGTGCCTCTTGTGGCATCTAATAAAATAAAGAGTTGAGATTTGTATATGACCCTTTGTAAACCCTCCACAATGCTAGTATGATGTTGTTGGTTTTCAGTGTGTTGTTAAGCAACTTCTAAGATTTTTGAGCGCACTGTTAGTCATACATTCGCTTGGGTGTTCTGGGTGTTTTTTTAATGATAGTTACATTCTCATACTCATCCCTATTCCATTCAGAGGCAGGGGTTCTCAACTACGAGATCCACTTTCCTGCAGAGTTTAGCTCCAACCCTAATTAAAAGCAGCTAAAGGTTAGAGCTAAACTCAGCAGAAAAATGGGTCTTGAGGGCCAAAGTTGAGAACCCCCGGTGTAGGGGACCATAAAACTGTTCCTTGGAATGCATTTATGCATCATCTTGCCAATCCAATTAAGGCTTAACAAATTTAAAGTGTGCAAAAAATCATGGGAGCGAAGTGTCCATCAGTTGCACCCTTTGAAGTAGGCTACATTTTTGAGCACTTTGGTTTGGAATGACCCTTCAATAAATTCATAGTATTCATAAAACAGATGTACTTATGCCAATAACATTACACAACATTATATTCTACACACATTCATAATATATAGTACATACAGGAAGTACTACTTATTATACAACAGAAGACGTACTACTTAATTATCGCGGTATGCAATTTCCAATGCAAACTGTGTTCTGAACTATGCAGGAATAGATTAACATACATATTACAACAACAAATACTAGAGTGTATGTAAGTACATATATTACAACACACATAGATGTGTAATTTAATATCTCAGGTGTGTTTATTTAGGCCACATCTGTCATATAGTCTATAAGTTTATGCTTTTGTCCCTGAAAACTGAAGTGACAGCTTTTTGAATATGAAACTCACAGCAACCTTTTACTTCACAGTGCTATTTATTAAATATGCCAAGTCAATGTCAAGTGCTTTTAGCCTTTCCCAGATCTTGCAGCATCTGCAGATGTTCTTAATAAGGATTGAAAAAGCTGTTCTGGACAAGATCTACATGCAGTAGGTGTCCTTGGACTGCTGCCTGTTTACTTGGAGTGGGGGGGATAATTGTGACAGGCATAATGATTTATTATTGTTCTGTTTTCGTCTGCTAATAACAAACTAACTTACGTGTCATGTATGCAGGTTAATAAAATCATTTTCATGCGCTCACTGACACGGAATATTAAGTCTCACCTCTCAAACGCTTGAATCGTATAGCTTATCAGAGGTCTGTTGAGAATAGCGCAGAATTGTTTCGGTGTGGCCAGTCCCATTCTTTCCCCAGAGCCACCGGCGGGAAGAACTACAGCTACCGGGAAATCCACCGCCGCGCAACCGAGCCGGTCCGCGCTGCGCTCGGCGTCGCGTTCCAGCAGACTGCCGGGATCCAGAGGCCTGTCGGAGGAAGAACAGCGCTCCTGCTGCATTTTTCCAGCGTCCTAATAAGCTCCTCACTTGTGGCAGCCGTGTTCATGGAGAAGAACCTGTTAACCGACTCTGCATCGCCATTCGGCGGGTGATTTGAGCTATGTTTCGCGGCAGTAGGGTTGCAGCTTTCCCGCTGTTGCTCTGTAACAGAGCGAGCCCGTTATCCACTCAAGACATTGCAGCAGCTGGGATCTCTTCCCATTGAATAGCGTAATTTAATGTTTTATAAATTGATATTCCGAATCAAAATACATGCACAAAAGGTCAACATGTGTTAAATAAACTGTATATATTTTTTTCTGGACAAGGACATTTAAATATCTTTTTGGATGTATTTTCTAACTTCTACCAAATTATGGCAAGCCGTTTTAACATATATTTCCTTAACTTTCTTTAACTAGTATCTACTTATCATTACTAGTACGCCTAGTTACAAGCATTTTTTAAATAGTAGTATTAAAACAAGTTACTAGTAATTCAATTGTTAAGAGTACATTTATTTTGTCACTTTTTGTTATGAGCCAGAATGACTTCATAGTTCACTTTAAAATTTGATGTTACTATTAAATGATTATATAAGTGTTAATTGAATTAATACTGGGAAAACTATTTAAATTGTTACGGTAAAATATATAATAAATAGTGCATGATTAATAGTAATTTTCATTATATTGAAAAAGAAACTATAAGCAATATTAGCCTTAAATGGGTTAATACACTCACATGTGGCTACTAATTTAAAATAGAATTAAACTAGTTTTAAAGAACTTGTCATAGAGTATTTTTCTGTGATGACAGCTGATCAATGACAAAATTAAATGATATAATATTGCCTGTTAACACCACCTTGCCATTAGATATATATATATATATATATATATATATATATATATATATATGCTCATGAAAGAGGCATATAAAATGTTATTCTAAACAATTGATATTCTTAGTTTAATAATAATTTTCCCTATTTTTACAAATAATCTCCTCACTCGTTCTTTAGTTTATTTTATGTTAACTGCTTGTCAACCATGAAACACAAATTAGGCATGTTATTGTATTATAATGAAGGGACCTCCATCATTTGGAGTTCAAAATGTCACTTCATGCAGATATAAATTATTATACTGAGACATTTTCAGATGATTTCATTTTAATGCCTTTACACCATAATAACCAATACGAGCATTGTCACTATAGTGCAATATCTTGTCCGAATAATGCTTGCACAAACTAAAAATGTTTCAAAGTCAGAGCAAAGTCAAGGCAAAATATATTACATCAGCTTATACGTCACAACATTACAAATAAAGGTCCTGCAAAACAATCAATTACATAAACAAATGAATGTATATGTACAGACGTTTAATTTACATGTAGCTATGCATTTCCCAGGTTTGAGAACTGCTCTTATTGTCGCTGAACACAGTAAATACCACAGCAAGTGATTACCACACATATCAGGCAGTGACGACAAAAAAAACATATTTGTAATGTAATATGCTGCTGTCATTGTCAGTCTCTTTGACGTTATTATGTACATGTCTTCACTACTGGCTGCATGTTGACTGAGATTATATTGGTGATGATGAGATTTAGTCTTTATTTTCTCTTCTTTCCAAAGACTGCAGTGGACATCTGGTTTCACAGTGAACTCAGAGCCTTGCACTTGCTCTCAAAGGCAGCACAAAGAAAAGTTCAGTGCTCCTGTGAGCTGACGTCACAAGCTCTCTCGTTCATACTGAGTCCTTTTAAAAGGGAAAAATCTTGCTCAGTCTGAGCGCAGACTCGTTTAGCTTTCCATCCTGGTGCCCCCTTTGTTCTTTTGCTTTTTTATCTGGGTATGAGTGTATCCCTCAGACTTGACCCCCGATTCGTTATGCTGCCTCGTGTATCTTTTGCATTTGCAGGAGGTCACCACTGTGATCTTGTAGGTCCTGGTGCTGCCATCCTGGCACTGGAGCTGAATCCGTTGAGTCCGGGTTTTGTCGTTCACGCAGCGCCATTCCTGACTGTTTCGGCGGTTCCAGAAGTTTCTACCATATCTGCCGATCCAGTTGGGCAGCATCTGAGCTGGAAGACACTGTCCTGTGCACACCAGTTCCTTAACAGGGTTTATGCTGGTGCACTGGCCATCGGAGATGTACTTTGTGGATCGCAACTCTCTGCAGCCGACTGGAATTCGTTCTGGAAGACAAAGTGATAAATAACATTTAGCCAGATTTGCATATTAATATCAGATCAACACAAGTCTTTAAGATCTATGATAAGATTCACCTTGGTGCAGTTTCTTCACGGTTGGTGAACAGACATAAACAACAGTGGTATGGATGATATGCTTGGTTTGCTTTACTTAAGCCCTTATCTGAACTGAGCGGAAATGGTTTAGCGTACAGATGAATGACGACTCTGAGCCTCTTATTGTCAGATTTTGCCGGTGCTGCTGGCTATACTGTCAGTATTGTTCTGGCTCAGAGAAGAGCCTCCTGTCAGCGTAACCCAAGCCAAAATCCATTCACACAGCAGCAACAAAACTCAGTTACAATGTGCCCCCCTCTCCATGACAGGACGTGATGAATGGGAATCGGAGGGACATTTTCTTCCTCCCTACTTCAAGTTACGGTCGTTCAAAAAAACAAACACGGTTCCCCCTGGAGACTTCCTGAAAAGCGGAACTGCACCTCCACTCTCCAAGTCTGACAAGATTCACTCAGTGGACATTGTGCTCGGCACTCTTTTATCTGTGCTGCTCAAAGTGGTTGTGAGCCAAGATATCATTTGTATTTTGCCATATGCATAGCTTACTTTCTCCCTAAGATTGGAACAATCAGTTAATTGCATATCATTAATACACTTCAATGTTACGGCTCCACCGGGGGGGGGGCTCCATCCTATCAAAAGCTTGGCCCACCCTGGCCCCACTCTACTTAACAGCCAATCACACAATTGTTATGATATTCAGTTGAGCTTCCTATATTTTTCTTTTTCCGCTTTCTTCCTGCAACGCATGTATCCACTCCCGCTCACACCCACAAACCTGCTAATAATGTATAGAATTTTCGCGCATTAGGGAGCCGCTCCCAAATTGCGCGGAGTTTTAATCCTTTTGAATGAGCGCCTGCGCTGTTTACTTTCACTTTCGATTTGGCGATCACGCGTACAGTGCTGTGTAAAGGGCCAAATCATGACAGTCAACCACAAGAGTAGCTAATCAAATCGCGTGTGATGTGAATAAATGCAAATATTGCATAAACACCCAGTGAAGACAGCGATGCGGTCAGGACGCGCCGGCTTCCCTTTAAATATGATTGATGATTGCGCCCGCGCCCGCTTTGTTCCGAGAGCAACATAGATACTGCCTCTTCAACTACAACTTCGAATGAAGACGCCAGCCAAAGTGAGCACTCTTTCATAACAGAGCCAATGCTCGAAATGTGCTGGACACTCCGGTACGCTTTACAAGCACTTTTTTCGTTTCATCTTTAGCGCTTTAGAGTCAGAACGTCAGTATCAGTGTAATAGGAAATGACACTAAAAATCAGACTACCCAGGAGGGGACACTGTCAGTACTGACAGGCAAAGGCACCATGAATTACCTCTCATCACGACAAATCACGTGAATGCAAGCAGAGTCTGTCTAACCCATGAGAATATGTCACGGGAGGCGCACAGGTAAAATAATAGCTAATAATAATCAGCACATTATAAATGAAAAGAAGCAAGTTTTTGCGATCAGATGTTTAATCCTGTAAAATGTGAATTTTTTATTGCAAATATTGCACATCTATTGTGGCCAAGGGTGTATGAACAAATAATGAACAAAATAAGGCTCTGCTTGTCCCTGTCTTACTCTGTGTTCTGAAGCAGCTCCGCCTCATCTGTCCTCTAAAAAGTCTGCTAGTCTAACATTAAACTACGCTTCAACGCTTCAAAATTACAACGAGTTCCCTCTCAAGCATACATTTCTTAATTTGTTGCTGCTTTAATACGTTGAAATTTATAATGTATTCATTTTGTTCAGAAGATGAAAGTTGTCGAGTTATTTATGTGTAACTGCGCGCGCGGCGCCGGCAGGATCACTGGATTTTTTTCACCTTATAAAAGTGGAAACAGCTTACAATACTCGCATAATGAAAAATGCATTGTTCGAAACTATTCTAAATGTTTCTTTTATTTGTGTACAGTCACAATAAAAACAGTTGTGCTTTTGTAAATAAAGGAAACTGGACGCGGCTTTCTAAAGAGCGCATCGCAGAAATGAACTGAAATTCTGCATATAAGATGCTATTTGTTGCAGTTTTGTTAATTTATTATTTATTTAGAATAAATAAAGGCTTATGTATTTCTTTAATAGCTCATTTCTTAGCTATGAACATGTGAATCACGTTCTGTTTATGCTGCTTTTTGGGCAATAACGGTGGGAGATGGCCAAGTCATAACATACAGCAAATGACTTTAGATAAACTTCTGAAGAGTACAAAGTGTGACAACTAGCCCCAATCTCTCCTACTATGTATGGATAAAATCACCTGTTCCGTTTGCTTTCTATTTTGTGAATGAACATGACAACATTTACTTCACATTGTAGAATAGAAACCAATATTTGGTTATAAGATAACTTTTAACTACTTTCAGGTTGCTTAAAAATGCACTAAAAAGTAGTCTCCTGACATAAGAGCTAAATTTAAACCATAAAAGTTTGTTGTGTCTGTATAAATTAATGTAGCTCATCTCGGTTCATTCAGTGAGGTTAAATAATAGGCTAATTTTTTATTAACATTAAATGTTGATAGTTGTTCAGCGTAAGATCTATTAAGTGAAGACGCGTAGTGAAGATTCAAACTGCATTTCTCTAAAACTATATAGAGAATGTCACTAAAACATTTTATGTTAAACTGTAATTGTAAATTAAACGTAGCTTTAAACACCATTTGCAATCTAGTGTCTTGAAGTGGGGCGCGTGAACTCACCTCTCTCTTGCGCTGTGAAGGCTCTTCCACCGGAGCGCGCGCGATTCAGAGACGCGTTGCTCTGAGCATCCTGCACGGGACTGACCACATGAGAGTAGAAAATCTCCGTAGCATCGTTCTTCAGAGTCAGACCACTCTTTATTAAAAAGCAAAATAAAAACATGAAATTGCACGACTCGGGTGCGTTTATATACATGTTGCAGCCTGTGGGGAGATGCTCCTTGAGTCTGAATGATTCCTCACTCACTATCATGTCTTGGGTTATGTATACAGTGTATATATACGCACCCCGCCTCCAGTTTTTGGCAAAGGCTCAGGTGAGCGGAATGATAAAACAAGCGCAGTCAGTCTCTCCTCTAAACCACACCCAGAGAAACACTCGACCCTGTGAGGTGCTCCAACATCTGGAGTCGAATCAATGCGTACCGGACTCCCTGAGAGCCCCTAATTCACTTAGAGATGTTTTTGTGTCGTTAAACATTTGTCCATGATTTTTTAAAAGGGTGTTGCAAACATAAATCTGCCCACAAAGTATTTATTGTGAAAATTATTTACGAAAAGTGTCAGAGAAAATATTATTTCGTCATTTAAGCAGAAGTTAATTAACAATCATTCGGTCTGGCAAGATGATTCAATCTTATTACTGAAAATGAGGTGAAAAGGACTGTTGCAAAGATGACAAGATTGATTGATTGATTGATTGATTGATTGCCTACGGATAAGTGAAACAGCAGGCATTATTCCATACTAAAGTTTTAAAACTGATTTATAATAAATAAAAAATAAATAGCCTATAACGAGATAGATAGATAGATAGATAGTCACATGACCTCACTGCGTTTATCACATGACATTACATTTTGTAGTAATAATAATTATTATTATTAAATATTTTTTATATCGTGTTATTTCTGCCCATAAAATAACACGATAAGAAACATATGCCTGCACCTGAATATGCAAAATGTTCTACTATACCATACAAGGTACATCAAATGAGTTCAATCACAATCAATGTAAGCAATGCGAGCGCAAACAAACCTGCCCCACACTTTTGCTTCTCGTGGTGGAAGCTTAACAGCGTTTTAAAGGAAAAGTGTGCCCTCTGATGGACGAGAGAAGAAAAGACTAGCATCAAAACGTTTGAAAACGTCAACCGAGACGTGACGTTGTCAGCATGCGCGATCAAAAGCTGAGCATTGATTGGCCATCAATCAAACAAGAGTGAAGTGTGTCTCCTAGCAACCGGCGAGAGTCTTGTCTTGTTCAGACCAGCAGGCTCTGCCTCAGACATGGAAATATACAAACAGGTAGACTCTACATATGTATGGACTGCACGTTAATAGAAATTTATTTTCTCAGTTGTTCACTTATGGCATCAGTTATATATTTTTTTCTTTATCACAGGAAAATGAAGATCCTTTGCCGAAGCGCGTGATTCAGCGTGACACAGATGTGACCCACCTTCATCTCGCCAGAAGGTGCTTAGAGAAATATATAAATAAATGTAATGGACATAAATAAAGTTTTTAGATGATAAGATGTAGACCTGACACTAGAGCTCTTCACAGAGGACCTGAGACCCGAACCTAAATCTATTACTCCGGGTCCCGGGTCTGTTTAACACTGTGTATAATACCCGAGTCGATCGGAAAACACCTCACCTGCCAGAGTCAGTCGGCACTTTGCGTTCAAATAACGCGCAGTCTCACGGGCACGAAATGTTTCTATGGCAACCGGGACTTTTACTCTGCCATAGTACGCATTGTATTTTGTTATATTTAACATTTTTGGTCAGGCTCGGCTCAGAGAGCACAGTGATGATAGACGATATGGTGGAAAAATATGAGGGGCCATATAGGCCATAATTATTGAAAAACCTCTTACGTACACTTGTGAAATGAAAAACATTGATCAACCTTACTGAAATGTATTCATTCACTCATTCGCATAACTGAAAAACCTCTTACATACACGAGTGAAAACATTCATCAACCTTAGTGAAATTCATTTATACTGAAAAAGCCTCTGACTTAGTTAAGCACAAACCCCGCCCCACAGCCAATTCTAAAGATTTCATTGGTCTGGAATTTTGTTCTCTGGCTAAATGCTTTCTAGCATCTGGAAACTGAAAAAGTAAAGTGTGGTTGCTAGGGTAACCATAATGATTTCTAGGGTACTTGGGGTGGTTGCTAGGGT
>JAUMHE010000067.1:14270030-14290667 GCA_032359235.1 Enteromius mattozi
GGGTGGTTGCTAGGGTACTTAGGGTGTTTGCTAGGATGTTACTATTTGGTTGCTAGGGTAACCAGAATGGTTGCCAGGGTGGTTGCTAGGGTGTTGCCAGGGTACTCTGGGAGGTTGCTAGGCTCGTGCCATACGCGTGAATTCCTCCTTTAAGTGTCATAAGTAGGTGGAGCTCTAAACATATGTTTTGTATTGTTTTATAATACTGGAGAAGATACTGTTATTGAACAAAGTTTATGAAAATAAATAAATAAATAATTGCGCCAAGTCTTTTACAACCTTCAAAAGGTATCGTTATTGCAGTTCAAAAGGGTAAACACAACAGTCGAAGTTGACTTAAGATGGAGGAAAAAAAGTATTGCGTTAGTCATTCGTCACCGACCGTGACCGCGAGTAGACTATAAGAAGGGTAGATTAAGAAGGGCCTTTCTGTCGGCAAGAGAGAGGAACAGCCTAGCATGGATGTGAATTTGATGCCAATTTAGGAGGTTTGTACGCAATCGCATGAAGTCAGGGAGAAGGCTACTAACAGTAACATTAGTTACGCTAAAAAGTTTTTTTCCTTCGCAACTTATTTATAGTTGTTAATAGCAGTTTTATGTGCAATATGTCCCAATCGGGTACAGTCGGGTCTGTGTCTTCCCAGCCGGGTTCGGGTCCAACTAGTACATTTGAGGTATTTCTCTTGTCTTCAAGGGTTCGGGTACCACTTGAAAATAAAATACGGGTCCGGGTCGGTTCCGTCCAGCACATTTACGGGTCTCTTCGGGTTCGGGTACGAATTTTTGGACCTGTGAAGACCTCTACCTGACACCAACATTTATTTCATGAGTTTGCGCTACCTCATAACAATTATAAAATAGTAAGCAGATTTGGCGTGCTGTCCGGGGGGCGAGCCGGGAGGACGGCGGACTCCGAGCCCTGGCGAGGGCGGAGCTCAGCGTCCGGCTCGTACCCTGCGTGCTCCACCGTGAAGGAAGGCGCGAGAAAGGTGGAGAAGGGGTGGAGGAGGGATGCACAAAAGACGAGATACGGAAGGGAAGGAAATAGGTTTATTTATAGTGGGTAGGATGGATTTGATTGGGCAGGTGAAATGAGGAGATTGATTAGATAATGCGATGCCAGCCGTGGTTGATTCGTATACGCTCCTCCCGAAACTAGTTATTTGCAAAACGTCACTGAATGTATCGTAATGTATAATATGTATTAAAAAACTATTTAATATGAAAAGTATTTGCATTTCTTTTGTTTATTGCCTTTCGTTTTCCATCTGTTTTTAGAGAATTGACTTACATTCCTGATTTGTCAAGGTTTTCCATGCTGAGATGCGTGTGGCTTAACAATAACAAGGTAAGATTGCCTGACTAAAATTAGAATTTTTTCTGTCCAGGTTTTGAAGCTTAAAATACAGTTTAACACAAACTATTGAGCAGTTTATTCATGTAAAAAAAAACTACAAAGCTGTGTTAGACTTTCCATAAAACAAAACAAAAAAAACATAAACCTAATTTTGAAAGTCTAACAAGAGTGACTTTACAGATCCGACAGCTTTCCAGACCTTCTTTTAACTGCTGCTTAACAGAACTTTATCTACAGAACAATGACATTCTCTCTATTTCAGGTCAGTTTGTGCAATAAAGATGTTTAATTTTTTTTTTATTTCTAAGTTCTAATTTTTTCTGTCTGCATTCAGGGGCATTGAGACACCTGACATGTCTTCAAGTGCTGCTCCTCTTCAATAATCAGATGAGGTGTCTGGAGGAGACAGTGTCAGAGCTGAAGAACATGCAGGACCTCCACACTCTCTGTGAGAATCTGAGACCACCATCTCTCATTAAGTCCTTCAACCATTGCATTGCCTAGTATAGTTCACCATAAATACTCCTTGGTATTTAAAAATTCAAAATAGCTTTGAATTAAGATTTTAAAAGCGAAGCATTTTTTACAACAACCAAAAACAAATATGCATTATCAGTATTACAATGATTGTAGATTCTTTGCAGTAAGTGCTTTGGCAAAAAGCCATTTTAATAAAAAAAAATGCATCTTCTGTTTCAGCTTTATATCTGAACCCCTTCACACAAGATCCTGAATATCGCCAATATGTGCTGCACCATTTGACATCTGTGAAGTTTTTAGATAGAAAAGGTTGGCATCCATAATCATACAATATTAGACTTCCAATATTACTTTCAAATATTTCAAAATGCTGTAAAAATAAGTAAGAAATGTTTTGGGTAAGATTTAAATCAGTATATTTAAGATTTCTATGTGACACTTGCGACTGATAATGCTGAAAATTATGCTTTGCCATCACAGGAATAAATTACATTTAACAACATAGTAAAATAGTAAAACTATTTTAAATTGTAATATTTTTTACTGTACGTTTAAGTAAATAAATGCAGTCTCGGTAACCATAATCTTAATTAAACACATAAAAATTCCTAAATACTCCAAACTTTTAAGCAGTGAGGTACTGTATAATTGGCAGAAGTGAAGCAGGAGGAAAGACAACGGGCGTTTAAGCTCTTCAGTGTAGAAAGACAGAGGGTGCTTGACACTATAGCCTTTGGCAGACGAGCACTGCCGCCTCCTACAGGAAGAAAAGTTACCAACTCCATCACAAAACCAGAAGGTAAGCTAAGGTTCTCTAGTTTAACAGCAAACTATTAACTAGGATAATCAATTCCAGTGTTTATCTAATCTAAACGGTATTATTATTACAGGTCAGCATGGCTCAAGTATAAGGCGTACAGAGTCAGTGTCAAAGTATTTTTCAAATATTTTTAATGTTTAAACTACAGCAAATGCATCACAGGAGCTGACTTCATATGTTTTCTCTAGCAGTCATTCTGACGATCGAGAAAACCCATCAGTGCCCAAATCCATCATCCAGTTCTCCATTATGAACTGGACCGGTACAAGCACGTCTCAGTGGAACCATCTACATGACTCAAGCAAACCTGCGTCTGGTATACTCACTGTCAAACTCAGATGATTTCCAGACCTCTGCCTTCACTCTTGTTCGCACGATGGAACATTTGACAAGGCCAAGTGGTTTAAATCAATGAAAAACAGCTCATACGTTGTCATTTCAAACTCAATAAACATTGTCACGACTAATGTGTTTTCTGAAATATTTGTACTGTGAGAGCTATCTAATATTTGACACATGTTCCTCAAAGAACATGCCATCTATTAGTAACTTGTGGACAGAAAATCTATTTATTTAATTTGTGAAACCATTTTACTGTATTTCAATATCTGGCATCTCCAAAAATACCTGTTGCATCCAGATAACTGCTACATATTTAAGAAAACTCACATAAGCTGCTGCCATCCATTAATTTGATCCTTTTCCATAAGAACAAACTAAATATTTTAAGGCATTGGTCTTGAAGCAATATATTATAATATCTGTCCTAAAGCACACCCTGCATCTCACACACACACAAGACGCTCAATACATGATTTTTACATACATAAATACATCTATTTTTCCCAACATAACGTAAAAAGATTATTTAAAACATTCAAACAGAAAGAACATCACTTGTAGACCATTCCCCCTGTGCAATGCTTTTGGTGGTTTTCTCCTACTTCGTGTGCTTTCAGAAGAGCTTCTGGAATGAGAATTACGAAGAAACCTTCAGAACCTCTGGGCGGCGTCACAGATCTGCTCTCTTTTGTCTTAGATAAGTCTTCAATGAAGATGATAGTGACGGTTGCTGGGTTGAAATGGTTGATTCTTTGTGATTCAGTCTGCAGTAACAGAGACTGTCTCTGAGGTAACATCTTGGGTTTGGTTATCTGAGGAGCTGGTCTCACTCTGACTGACAGAGAGCTCCTCCATAGTGCCAGTTGTCTCCTCCAATGCTTGTTCAGCCTCAGCTATGGAAGAGAAAAAGAGAGCTTAAATCATCTCAGCTATTTTAACGACATTAAATAAAATGATTAAATGAAAAAGTGTGTGTTTCTTTTTAAATATGTATTCCAATTCTTTAGTTAAACGATACAGTTGTATTGTAATCTCAAATCTTTTACTACATGCCTATTATCAGTTTTAGTGTATCAAAGACATGCAGCATGAACAGATTATTTCCTGAAACAAATGACATACAGCATAAACAGTGCAGCTTGAATCTTAAAACAAATTACTCTCATGTGGTTCTGCTTAGAGAATTAAAAGACTCTTGTCCTTTTAATCTTGTTACATTTAATTCAGATTTCAAACTTACAATGTGGTTGAAGAATAATTTTTTCTTGAGGTGATGCTTGAAATTAAATAACATGAGTGCAGGAATTATGGGGCATTCTCAAAGAACATGTCAAGCCCAATGTGTTGCCATGGTACGATGCCCAAAAAACATGACAATACCATGACACGTCTCATAAATGTTGTAGTAATGCAAAATTAATTGGGTTTAAATACCTTTGGCTTGTTTCTGTAGTCGTGATGCAGACTCAGCTTCGTGTTTCTCTCTCTCCTCCTGTAACATCTTACAGACCTTTTTATGGCTAAACCAGTGCAGCTTCTGACAGACCTGGTCACAGTAGATCACCTAAAGAATTTAAGAAATGTAAGATTTAAGAAAAAAAAGCCTCAGCAAACCATGTGACACTTTTTTCTATTATGGAATAAGTGCAGAAGGCATACAACAAAACCTGTTATTTACCATTTTGCAGATAGAGCATCTTTTCTCTGCTCCTTTCTCACCACAGGTCGTGCAGAAGTCTGCGTCCATGAAACCCACCTGACCCGTGATGGCCTGCGTGAGCACTGACAGAGCAGTGGGGTCACTTCCCTGTCAGAACAGGGCTGGTGAGGCTCTTATACACTGAATGTGGTTCAGTCTTTCTAGTTGAGGCTAGGATATTTTATTAAACTTCCAGTATCTTCTACATGAACAAACAGAGGTCAGTGTAACTCATACTCACAATTTCCACTGGAGCGATGCTCCGGACCAGCTGCTGCAATAATGTGGCATCACAGTATGGAAATTTCCTAATGCACTCCCGAATGAATTTCTCCTGGAATACCAGGAAGCCATCACTGTCTCGTCCTTTCAAAAGGCTGAGAGAAGTTTTTTTTGAGTCAGAGTACATTAAGTTTTATTGGTGTGAAGTTTATACACACATTGTTCAAATCTTTGGCTTCAATTTTTGTCTTAAAGACTCATGTTCACCAAGTTTGTACTGATTTGATCAAAAATACAGGAAAAACAGTAATGTTGTAAAATATATTACTATAATTATTACTGAGATTTGTATTTTAAAGAAAACCAGTTCAAAGGGAGCATAATTTGCTTTTTGGCTTTAAAAAAAAAACAAAAAAAACCCTAATATGAATTTCGAGTGGTGTGGCAATTAGATTAGACTGTATAGAAATTTAAATCTAAAGAAGCAGAACTTACATACTGCAGCTTTAAAATAACTTCTCTAAATTAATATATTTTAAAATATGATTTATTCAAAGCTGAATTGACAGCATCATTACTCCAGTCTTCAGTATCACCAGATCCTTTAGAAATTAGTCTAATATGCTAATTTGCTATTCAAAAAATATTTATTATTATTATTATTGGAAACAATTATGATTTTATCAGGATTTGTTGATGAACAGCATTTTTTTGATACAGAAATCTTTTGTATTATAAATGTCTTTACTGTCACTTTAATAAATCAATTTAATTAATCTTTGCTAAATGTAAATAAACCTTACTGGGACCAACCTTTTGAACGGTTGCATTATATATATATATATATATATATATATATGGGGAGCTGTGTGTACATTAATGAGGAAAAATGAAAAATGGCTGCAATATAACAAAGAGTGAAAAATTTAAGGGGGTCTGAATACTTTCCGTACCCACTGTATATAATATTTCACCTTTTGATTAGGCCATCAAGTTCGTCCTGTCGCTCTTTCAGGAAAGAGCCACATTTCTGCAGCACACAGCTGAGGTAGTGCATCTTCATGGCCAACACCTCATTCATATCCTGCTGTTTGATGCACTTCTCACAGATCAGCTCCAGAACCTGGAAAACAAAGTTGTTAGCCGTGGAAAAGTTGGGGGAGATTTTAATTCAACTACTGTATTTTACTGTAATGAATCTCAACTCAGCTCTGAAATGTACACATATCATAATGCAGAACAAATGCAACTGACCTTGCGGCACTTCTCAAGTGCTTCCACATCCATCAGCAGAGTGTTTTCTTTCACCACCATCACTATCTGCAGCCAAACAAATCAAAAGAACAACCAGTCTAAACAGTTCAGGATGAATTGTTTTGTACATGGTTTGATGATTTTTTTGTATTATAGTCATCAGGTTCAGAAAGACCAATCTGTGGCATTTTAGCTTAAAAATAAACCGTTTTAAATTGTATTTATGAGCATTTCCACCTTTATTTTGATAAGACAGTAGAAATAGGAGGGGACTGAGAAAGGAGCACGAGTCAGGACTCAAACTCAGGATATCCGAGGTACAGCTGTGCTATATGTGCTCCTCATATGTGGATATGGTCCATACAAAAAAGGTACCTTTACAGGGTTGAGGTTGGTACTCATTATAATTTTGTGCAGTGGTCCAGCAAGTTTAGGAGGAAGTTTTGGTTCCTTTTCCAGCCCCTGTGGTTTTGTGTAGTAATCCAACCTCGCCCGGGAGAAGAAGTTATTGATGACCGTCACACAGTCATGCTGCCCTGAAAAAAAATTAAATAAATAAAATTGTATTTACTATTCAATTTTAGGAAAACAAAAACAAAAACATACGTCCTCTCAAAATCTGACTTACTACTTTTCAGAAGGTTTGGGCCAGTAAAAACATTTTTTATAGACCGTTTCAATGACAACAACATAAACAAACGTTACTGCACATGCGTGCTTGTGAACTTAACTTCAAGTAAACATCCAAATAGAATCAATAACAACAGCTAAGTCCTTCTAGAGTAGATTCTTTTTTTGATAACAAGCGCAATATGTTCGCTGCGTAAATCAGACGGATTTATTTAAAATGCAGACTCGTTCTCTGTCAGCAGGAGGTGCTTTAAGCACCAGAAATGAGAGGTTTCCCCGGTAATGGCTGTAGACAAAGCATCTCTGAGCTTACAAACGCTGCCTTACATGCAGGATTAAATGAAAATGACATTTTATAAAGACAGTCTTCCTTCAGAAATACAGTGATATAAAACCACTTACGCCTCGGTTTGATTTTTAAACGTGCATTACGTGCTCATGTTTATTCAACGAAGCCTTTTGGAAAATTGGTCGGTTTTGGAAAGTCGCCACAAATAAATAAATGTTTGGGAAACACATCCCACGGCACAATAACCCGAGACCGACTTCATTACTTATTATTAGCTGCGTTTGTAGCCTACTACACTAACCAGACCGCTAAACAAACACAGACCGGAAGTTAACTTAATGAAACCGCCTATAATATATATAGTGAGCAAAGATGCATTAAATTGATCTTCAGTGACAGTAAAGACATCTATAATGTTACAAAATATTTATTTCAAATAAATCCTATACATTTTTTATCTTTGTAATCATTAAAAGAACCCTAAAAAAAAAAATTTACTTTCCACAAAAATATTAAGCAGGACAACTGTTTTCAACATTACTAAGACTGGAGAAATGGCTGTTGAAAATTCTGATTTATAAATCGCAGGAATGCATTTTGTGATTTTATTACATTTTGTAATATTACTGTTTCACTGTATTTCTGGTTGAATAAATGCAGCCTTGGTAAGAATAAGAGCTTTGTTTCAAAATAGTTACAAATTACCAACCCAATAAATTTCAACTGACCGGTAAAGCACATTGCTTTTCTAATAAGGCCATAACTTTGTCATACCTACAAAAGCAGCCATTTGTGCTGCTGTTCTACCGACTGAGTTCACTGCATCCGTCTCGGCTCCAGCATCCAACATCATCCAGGTGATATCCGTCTTTCCTGTAAAATAGATTGTACATGATTTACTTTTTCATATTATTAGCATAAAATACAGTCAAACTAACAGCGCAAGGACCAAAAGAATTTAGCATCTGTGGTCCAGACCTGAGAGTCCTGCAAACATGAGTGCGGTGTATCCATGTTCGTGTTCGTTGCAGTTGACGTCTGCTCCATGCTGCAGCAGCAGTTTGCACATGTCTGCCTTGCCCTTATATGCAGCGTGCATTAGAGGGGTCATGCCATACTGAAGAAGAAATGAAAAAAAGCAAAAGAATCAGCAAAGAATTGATCATATTTTAAATATTAAAGATTTTCTGTTCCTTTGAGAAAGGGGTGTTAAACTCAATTCCTGGAGGGATTGAGTCCTGCAGAGTTTAGATGCAACCCTAATTAAACACACCTGATCCAACTAATCAAGTCCTTTAGGCTTAATGAAAACAGCATAGTATGTGTGTTGGAACTAAACTCTGCAGGACTCCGGCCCTCCAGAAACTGAGCTTGACACCCCTGCTTTAAATCATCTTTCAGCATTTTAGGCAGCAAGTACACTCATATTGTGATGTTCATATCATCTGTTTAAACTCTCATTCTGACGGCACCCATTCACTGAAGTGGATCTGTGAATTGTGAGAAAGTGATGTACATTTCTCCAAATCTACTGAGACGAAGAATCAAACTCATCTATATCTTGCATGGTCTGAGAGCGAATACGTTTTAAGCAATCTCAGACTTTTGGGTGAACAATTCCTTAAATCAAGTTAAAGAAAAAATATTCAAAACTCTTTATTTGCTATCCAAGAACAACAACTATCATAATTTTTTATGTTTAATTGGTTTCTTTTCAGGTCCAACAGAAGGACTCGTAATGAAAGACAATCAATATCATGTCCAGGCAGCTGCTTTGAAAGCCTACATGTGCCAGTGACATCTGATTTGGACAGGTCACTCTACCCAACCTGTTTTCTATACATTGTTTTAAAAAAAAACAAAGATCTACCACTAACAGAGTGATAAATTAAACCACATTTAAACCTCTTTATTAAAATGCATAATGCCACTTAATTGCCTTACCTCATCCAGACAGTTTACCCTGACATCTTTGGATCCAAGGAGTCTAGAGGCTTCTTGCACATTACCTACAAATTTTCAACCAGTTATCACACACTCACCAACATGATTGTAAAGAATAACACATTAGAGTCTCAATGAGTATTTAATGGTAATTCAACACCGAGCAACACAAAAATACTGATGCTACGTAACGTATATGCATTTATATCGTACATATTGTTGAAAACATATGCAGGTTTTGCATGTACCACATCAAGAATTAATTTTAAAAACTGTGAATTATGTACATTTATGCAACCATAGTTTGCAGATTTTGTACATGAAATCATACCTGATAATTTTCTGAACTGTTAACTTAAATGTGTTAATCTGCAGTTAGCCTGTTAGCATCATGCTATCGTTACCTGCAGCAATAACTTGAAGTAGCTCCTTCTCCGTGTCGGTCAATTCTCCTTTCTTTGGTGCAGACATTATTATTGTATAAGTGACGCTTTTTGATTTTGAGAAACAATATATGAGTTGACTATGATGGAAAAGAGAGCTCTGCTGTGATTGATCCACGGACTCGGGGTTAACGCGCTACCGTCGGCAAACGGACTGAACCAACTGCAACAAAACACAGGGGCGTATTTACATAAAGTGACGCTTTCCATTGGGGTTTTACAATTCATTTAAACTCCATATGGTAAGATACAACTCTGTTATCTCTGTAAAATACTAAATGTGTAATTCTTATAAGTATGGGAGTAGTGAAAAGCTATTTTATTGTATTAAAAAATTTCTGTACCCCACAAATTGGTGTTTCAGTCCTTCAAACTCTAGAACTTTCATTCTGTATATCAATATATTAATTCAAGATAGTGGTGTAAAATAGTCCCACCTTTAAAGTGATTGCAAACGGACTGTTTATGCAAAAATATTAAATCATACTTGGGGACTTATTTATATAATTAAAACTATGCAAGAATCATTCAGATTTCAAGAATTTGAAAATGATTCACTCGTCTGACTGAATCGTTTTAACCGGTTCTTGAGTGAACAACTGACTCGCTGAATTCAGAACCGGGGGGATTTGAAACTACCTTTAAACTGGTTCGAAAGAACCGATTCGCCACATGAGTCGGACATCCTACCATGATTGCTTCACCTTGGGATAACAGGAGCCTACAAATGGGGGACTTTGCTTATTTGCATACAGATAAAGAACGGACCAATGGCGTTAAACGTGTCTACCTGAACACATGTTAGACAACTTCTAGCTCCATACAGAGCGGAAAGTCCTACATAGAGGATATTTGCGGACTATGGTTGAAGTGTACACTAGATAGATATTTCATCATGGCTTGTGGTGGGTTTGTTTGTTCCAAAACTTCTCTTTGCATCTTGAACCTTATTTATATGGTAAGTATCTAATGGTTTACATAAATGTAGTTTTTAAGACTTGTTTTTATTCACATGAACAATATGTTTGTCTTTGCTTAAAAGTGTGTATTCCTATTGTTTATTACCATAACAATGGCAATAATATGTAAGTTCATTAAATTGTGCTGTAAACTGGATTTATTGAATTTATTCTGATATTCATGAGTGTAATCACCCATTTTTCTTGTTTTTAGATGGTCAGTCTTCTAATGATTGGTGTTGCAGCATGGGGCAAATGGTTTGGGATGGTCTCTAGTTTCAGGGTGATGGCTGCTGTCATCGCTGTTGGATTGTTTCTCTTCGTCGTAGCCATTATGGGATTGTGTGGAGCTACGAAGCATCATCAAGTCCTCCTGTTCTTTGTATCCTTCTGAGTTACTCATTCTAGAAACTCTCTCCTTATCAATAATGTGTCTACATGAGGTTTATCTCTGTTCAGTACATCAGTCTTAGTTTGTGTTGTAGTTTGGGCTCTAAACTCGCTTTTATCAATTTGTCTGGCTTTCACGTTTGAAAGGATTTCCTTTGTTGTGAACAGCTTTTGAATTTGTGCAAAATGATGGCGAAGCAACCTTAACTGGTGTTTAGTACATGGTCATTCTCTTCATGGTATTCATTGTGCAGTTTTCAGTATCATGTGCCTGCTTGGCGATTAATAAAGAACAACAGGTAATTATAGTTTGTGCTACTTTGACACGGTGATATCGGTTTCCTCATTCCTGGGTTTTAAATTCGAATGATTTGTTCAATTCCAGAACCTGCTGCTGGAGATAGGATGGAATAAGTCTGAATCAATGCAGGAGGATTTGGAAAAATCGCTGGATTGCTGTGACTTCCTTGAAGTTGACTACAGTGAGAGCTGTGTCGCTGTAAGAACTATCCTGCTTTTCAGTCCAAGATGAATTATGAAGTGTCTTCTGCTACTTAAAGTGACAAAAAAATTATGCTTCTAGAAAGACCCTTTAAACTTCTTAAATAATTGGTGAATGTGTTTATACAGTGAGCTTTTTTACATCAAGATGCTAGGTTAATTTATTCTAAGGCTTCTATTTGTATTTATAGCTCATAATTGTGGGCAAAATGAAACATACTTCTACTATGATAACTGAGACTCTTTTACTTCTTGAGCAAACAGTCTGAGACGATCACCTGAGGATGAGATCATCTTGTTTATATGCATTCAACTGACATAGAGTTTTATTGCAGTTGTAAAGAATATTTTCTGCCCTCTCTTTGCCATCAGAGCTGTTTCAAGGATCAAACATGTAAACCATGTTCAGTTATAATCCAGGCCTATGCTGATGACGCCTTACAGTTTGTTGGAGGAGTCAGTCTGTTTTTCAGTTTTACAGAGGTGAGCAAACACTGGACATCCTTTGTTTCTGAAAACCTATTTTATGAAACATGGAAATACTGAATCAAGCCAGTAAACGTTTAGTCTGTAGAAATTTAAGGTTTGGTGCTTGATTCATAGCTTATTGTCAAGTTGAGATGTTAGTAAATTCATTTTTATATTAATATTGTTTTTTCCTGTTTCAGATTCTGGGCGTCTGGTTAGCATATAGATACAGGAATCAGAAAGATCACCGGCAAAATCCAGGAGCTTTCATTTAAAGCACACACACATTCAAGACTTTCAGCTATACTGACTTTAGGCTCTTGAATGGACTTTTTATTTATGATCGTTTCTTTTGACAACACTCCAATTTCTTGATTTTTTGGGATAAAATAATATTTGTGGAGCAGCCATTATGAGTTGCATCTTTGTGGAGTTCGCAAATATTTATTGTCACCCGTTATACAAGTTGGTTAACTGGGCTTGAACTTCGATCCCAATTGAACAACTCTTACAATGATAACGAGTTGCTAAATAATCTTGCAATAAAATGAAAATAAGATAAATGAAAATTGATCTTTCGTTTTTGATTCTAAATCAAACTACAAAACACTTGTAAGGAACCTATAAACATTTCCTGCTTCTTAAATCAAACAATGGGCCTGTAGTCATTGCGTTGAGCTCAGTTGCTCAATGATGAGCTTGCACTCTGAAGCTAAAAGTTAAACTACACCTAACCCACTTCCACATTATTCTGATCAGGATGTGACCAGGAATGTCTACATAATCTGTTTGCATTCCACATATTAGCCAATGGTGCGGCTCAGCAGGAGGTTGTCTAGCCGGTTTACCACAGACTCATTCATCGAGATCTTCTTGTTCTGCCCTCTGCTGGCTGCAGTGAAGACACACCAAACATACTCACCTTCATATTTACATGGATATGGATCACAATAAACCACCTTCCTGAGCTTTGACATGGGAATAAATCTTTGTTTTTTTATTTCAATGGCAACGAAACAATGTTATTTACTTCAAAGCAAAACAAACAAGCTACATGTTTGCACCAGTTTTTGGTTCTTTTGTAAATTTTGCATTTTGTAAATGTAAATTTAACGGGTTAGTTCACCCAAAAATGAAAATTCTGTCATTAATTAATCACCCTCATGTCATTCCAAACCTGTAAGATCTTTGTTCATCTTGAGAGCACAAATTGAGATATTTTTGATGATATCAGAGAGCCATCTGACCCTCCATAGACAACAATAACCTATATCCTTATAGAAATACTGGCCAGGACGCGTCCGGGAAAAATGGCACATATGCTCACCCTACGCTAGGAAAATACTTTTTTCCATTCTTCTCCCCTGACTTACGTCTTCCACCATTTTAGAGGGTATCACAACGCACCGCATATGCACACTTTAAGGTATTTGACTTAATCAGCCTTGTTTACATCCGGGTGAAAGCATGCGCACGTGCGTAATCTCCAGTTGTTTACACCTAGCAGTAAGCACATGCATGCGTTGTGATACTCTCTAAAATGGTAGAAGACGTAAGTCAATGAAGAATGGTGGAGTAAATTGTTATTTTTGTTTTCTTCGCGCAAAAAAAAAGTGACTGATGTCACATGGATTGTTTTACCGATGTTTTTACTGTTTCTGGACCTGGGATTGTTTCAGATGTATTGCTGTCTATGGAGCGTCAGATAGCTCTCTGGCTCCATCAAAAATATCTTAATTTGTGTTATGAAGATGAACGAAGGTCTTATGGTTTTGGAACAACATGAGGGTGAGTAATTGATGACAGAATTTTCATTTTTGGGTGAACTAACACTTTAATATGGTACATATCACCTACTGTTTTCAACCACACATCTGGTATTATGTGGCAGAATCTATTTGCTACATTGAAACTGATAAAGAATTTGCTACAGTACTAAAAGTGATTTTTCTTCATTAGCTTCAATAATTTAATTTAGTTCACCAAAAGGATTCAGTGGTGTTTTCGGCACATCACTACACCAGTAGGTCTACACAAAACACAGACTCAGCATCCTTCAGTGATTGGATCATGTCATTTTATGTTCGTTCTCTTAAACAACTGAAGTTTCTCTTTACCTAAACTGAAGCCAGGTGAACCTGCTATTAATACCTCAGAGCATCGTTCATCAACGATAAAGCCTGACATGTCCATAAAATCTCTGAGCATCTTTTCAAAACTATTCAAAGCTTCATTCGAATAGTAAAGAAAAATCAAGGCTCTGTCTTCATCAATGGCTGACTTTATGGTTTCCCCTTGACCTTTAGTCCCCAAAAACATGTTCTCGCCATTAATGGAGTTAATCAGAGGAAAAAGGCAGATGCTTATTAGTAAAGGAGTCAGTGGACATTCCACCCTCAGACCTTGTGATCTGTAATCTGCCATCAAAAACAGCTTCAAAAGAGATCTAAACCTGTCAGGTAGGTTCACAGACTTTAAGCTATTAAACAAATATGACCATTTCAGTGCACTTGGATCTAGTTTTAATGAAATATTTAGCACTGGGATTCGATCACTGATCCTGTCTAGAACAGAAATGTGCGGTTTGCTTTGACCTGGATTTAAAATATGTTCAATAACGCTCTTCAGCCTCTCTGCCAGAACCAAAGCTAGAATTTTATAATCCACATTAATTATTGTAATTGGACTGAAGCGATATTGAAGATCACAGCTGTATGTGTGATCGTTTTTGCCTTGGCTCAAGGATTCAAAAACTGTTTGTTTAACTGGCTTAAGGTCAAAGATTTGGTTAAAAAATGCTTGTAAGAGGTCTACAATTTTACAAGCATAACGTTTATAGAAATGTACTGTTAGTCCATCTGCTGTTAGACTCTCAGACTGAGGCAAGGACAGTAAAGCTTCCAAAATCTCCTTTTTCGAAACAGGTTCACTTAGTATGGTAATCATGGTGGATTTTATGTCTTCGAATCTCTCAGTTTGGTGCAAATGATTCAAGTAGTTCAGAAGACTCTGGGACGAAGTATTTGGTGTATGAAGAACCTCAACGGAAGATTCTGAGCTTGAACAACCTTGAAAAGAAATTATGATGTCAAAACAAATATTGAACACATTGAAATCCAAAAACAAGAGCAGGAAAAGAGAAGCTCTACCTCCTAGATCCATCTCTTGCGGAAGTTCAATTGCATCAGAGTTTCTTGGTGGTTTTGATCTGTGCCTTTGAAAAGCTACCGCTTCGCATACGAGCCTGACCTTCACTCCTGGCCACATGTATTCATTCCTTTTGGTATTTATTTGAGAAATGTTCTTTATTATGTTTGAAAGTTGTTCCATACATGCTTTATCTTCAAGGAGACAAGAATCGAACTGCCATTTAGGTCCATCTGTCTGAATCTGAATCGATAGAGGGGCGTGATCTGAAACATACTCTTCTTTATCCGAGTACACTGGTCTACTGTGAATGTTACAGGCAGTCACACTTGTTAAATTGTGAGTTTGCAAAAAGAAGTAGTCCAATCTCGACTGACTTTTGCAACTGAAATACGTAAAGCTTTTTACTTCCGGGTAAAGACACCGCCAAACATCCACCAGATTGAAGTTTTTCAAAAAATATTGGAGTACATCAAAATATTTTCGGTGACTTCGGTTTCGTAAATTTGAGGTTTTGTCAAGGTCAGCATCCATGACTGTGTTAAAATCCCCACCGACCACCAGATATGCAGAACGTGGGATGTGGCTTGAAATGTGTGTCAAATCTGTCATCTTAATTTTTTCTTCATTTGAGTTATATATGTTGATAAATACGAAATCATGCCCCCAGATTTGGCATGAGATTATTATGAATCTTCCCTTTTCATCACAATTGACATTGAAACCACCACACTGGAGGTTGTTCTTGAAAAGCACGGCCACCCCTCGCGAGTTTCCTTTAAATACGGTGAATGCCGCCATGTAATCGCATTCTAAATCTTGAACTTTGATGCTGCCAGTTGAGTAGATTCTATCTGGACCTACATGAGTTTCTTGAAGAAAGACCACATCAGCCTTTAGAAGACTTAAATGATGAAGCACCTCAGACCTTTTGCGGTTAAAACCATTCACATTCCATGAAAGAATCGTTAATGTTCGCTGTTCTTCATTACAGTCTGTCATTCTGATATAATCACTTTCAAAATGTTCAAGGTCAAACAAGAAGTTTCAGTTTTAAATAAGCGGGTTGGTGTACCTACAACAATGCAAAACAAATATATATATATATATTTTTTTTAAAAAGCCTGAAGAACAGGATTTTCAGAAAACATAAACATATACAGTATGCAAAGAATATTGTTGCTTGTTTCTTAAGTACTGCCCAAAACAAGCTATTTCACATAACAGATGTATACACAATCTACAAGATAAAATAATAGCTAACTTAAAATAAACACTTTTTCAATAAGACATTATATTTATATACACACACATATATATATATATATATATAGTAGTCAACATTTGAAGTGGATCAAAACATTTTTGCAAAGTTGCCCTAAGACAAGACAACATTTTGATATATATATATATATACACACACACACCAGGAGGTTTAAAATTATATTCATAATATTAAAAGTTAATTGTAATATGTACAATTAAATAATAGTTTTAACATCTATACATTTTTTACATTTTGCCCCCATAAATTACTTAAATTCTAAAATTAAAAATAACTGCATTGTATCATTACACTTGCAACCTAGTTGATTCTTTGAACACTGAATTAAAAACTACAAATATTAACTTTAAGAATTTAATACTTTTTTGAAAGTTGAATTAAACTTAAAGTTAATTACAATTAAAATATATGCTTACCACTTCTAGCGTTCCGTTTTACTTGGCAGGAACATGGATCAGCATTACTGACAGCATCACTGTCTCTTCCTCTTCTCTCATAAGTCACATGAATGTTATTACATCATTAGCGTGGTCATATTTTATCTCCCAATCTATTTCAGCGATATGGAAGATTTGGTTCCTGTTCTCAAAGTAAACAATAGTTTCAAGAAGTGTGAGTTCATCCTCCTCGTCACTTATTTACATTACAGTTCCACAGAAATAAGCAACGCAGGCAACCCAGATCTGCTAGTTTGTATTTAAAATGAGGATGAATTGTATTAGCATTTCCTTACGAGTATTTGCAAGTTAAATTATGCAAATGCAAAAGAGTTCAGTACAAATAGTTTCTACAATATGTCATGGTATTGTTGAGAAAGTCTGCCAAAATGCACCTACCTAAATGTTCACCTGTACTTCAGTTCCCAGAAGTCTTTACTCATAGTTCATGAAGTAAAACACAGGATGAAGACAGCCGGCTTTTAAATCCACAGTCAAACTACCGGCAGCAGCTGAAATAATGATATAACCTGTTAGACACGTCCTTTGACTTTAATATGCAGCTGGATCTATAGGAACAATATGCAGTGGGAGTGACCAGCATCTGAGATACAACACAAAGGATAAAGAGATGACAAGCAAATGAGGCATGTTGTTGTGTTTATTCGGAAAACATCAAGATTTGTATAGTCAGTTTCAGTGTCTGTCATAAAGACAAATTATCAAACATTCAGCAAAGAATAAAAAAAGACACTTTTAGAGAAACTGTAGAAAAATAATGGGGGGCACGCAGGGTTCGAGTCGGACGCCGAGCTCAGCCCTCGCTAGGGTTCTAACCACTAGGGCTCGCCCCCCGGACAGCACGCCAAACATGCTTATTTATCCATCTTCATAAGGAAGCGCAAATTCGTGAAACTGTTTCGTATTTTAACCCTCTGTCTTACTCTATTAAAAGAAAAGAAACCGTGTATTAACCTGCCGATAGCCATCTGGGGGCTCTTAGGAAAACTTTGTCAGGGGATTCATGAAACATTTGACTTAAGATAAGCTGGGGCACAATTTTACACACTCGTAGCATGTCTTGGATGATGTCTCGGGTGACTATCCCTTTGGACTAAGATCCTTGGTATTCCACTAAAGAGAGAATCCCCATGGGGAACATAACATTTCTCAAGCAGTTTTTGAAGGGGACACAAATAACAGTCAAATTATACTTATAAAGTTTGCAATGTTTGTTATGCTGTTTACAGTCAAGCCATCAACATACAATAAAAAAATGACAAGTGGAAAACTGACTTTTGCATAATTTATGAATATTTATTGAGACATATTTAATAACTTCACTGTAACACATTGTTCTATCAGCCAATTCACTTCACACAACACTGCAGTCCTACAACACTTAGTTACACACAAAGTAACACACAAATTATGACAGGCAGGATAGCAGTGATGTGTGAAGTGAATTGGCTGACAGAACAGTGTGTTACAGTGAAGTTATTAAATATGTTTCATAATAAAAATTCATAAATTATGCAAAACGTCCGTTTTCCACTTGTCATTTTTTTATTGTATGTTGATGGCTTGACTGTAAACAACATAACAAACATTGCAATAAACAGCTTTTTCACTGAAATTCATCAAAATCTAAAATCAGTTTTCCATAGGAAAATAAGGTTGTAGGTGATTGTCTGCATTACTATGATTGAAAAGCAGTGTTATTTGTGTGTAGTAACATTTAGGTCATGAGCTGATAGGCGAAATTCGAATCTGCTGCCAACTTTTTTGAACTCGGGAGAGTTAGTGAACTAAATGTGTAGCTTATCCACCGCGTGCGCACTGCACAAAATAGATGCTGAGGAAAGGACTTTTTCCAACTGAATGAAAGCTGTGCAACTTTTGTGGCCAAAAGGGCTCAAAATCGGTAATCAGATTTTTCAGATCAGTGAATCAAGGAGGGTGTAAATGACAATAGACTGGGAGCGAGCAGTTTATTTATAAATTCGTACGATCTTATCTTAACCCTTGGGAAAAGGCCGAGCTGCATAAGGCCTATAACAAAACAACCCATAAGGTCGTGACAACGATAAACATGTCAAGCAGAAGAGGTGTGTTGTTCTGTCTACTCTGTGTCTAGACCAGTGGTTTTCAATCCTGGTCCTTGGGACCCACTGCTCTGCACATTTTGCATGTCTCCCTTATCTGACACACTCAAGTGAGTTCATGGAGCTCTTTCCTAATGAGCTGAAGATCTAAATCAGGTGTGTAAATTAGGGAGACGTGCAGAGAACCACTGGTCTAGACCTATTGGAAATGATTTAAACAATATTTATCATACTTTTTTTAATGAACCAAAAACAATAAATTACACATGCTCCTTGTGCAACCATCTTTAAGACATTAATGTCAGTTATAATAACTTAGGACAGTAAGAGCCCTTCCGCTGACTCCAGGAGGGTTCCTCATCAAATCATCCTGTTTTTGCTGAACTGTTCCATAGTAACCACACATACTCCAAAGGTGTGGAAATTCACACTTTCATAAAAAATTATAAAAATAGCTTTGTTTTGGTATATTTTATTCTATGCCCATAAAGTTAAAATTTGAATGACTTAATTTCTACTTCATACAGAATGAACTGTGATTTGACTCACAAACAAGACGCATATATGCACTAAACCGGTGCAAAATTGTTTAATATCAGGCATTTTACATTCATGGTTCCAAATGACATAGTTCTTATTATTTTTTGCAATGTATCATAAAGCCACAGCAGAGTAATGGGAGAGGTGAAAGGCAAGGCAAAATGTTACATAATCAATAAAGCTTTAAACAACAGCGTCATTGCAGTAACGTAGCTTTCTACATTACCAGTTATCTCCGGTTCTCATCATGTCTTTCAGTTACAACACTGTTATTCATCAGACTCAATCATAAAAACACTACAGTTCTGATACAGCATGCCGGTAGGTGGCTTAAAGACAGGCTCTTAACACACGTTTCTGTATTGACCAGGATAAGACACTTGTCAGATGGTCTGTGTGTAGATCGCTCTCAGCACCTCCAGCCACACATGATCAACACGTACAACAGCACATCTGCTGATTAGAATCAGCAAGCAGATCAGTCAATTAAAAGGTATCAACAGATATGTGGGGTGTGAAGTCATCTGACAACACGCAACTGTGCAAATAAAACACACGCCCCACAAAAGGAACAGGGCTAAAGGTGAACACATGTAAGATGGGCAGGTACAAAAGTTATGAGTCTGGAGAAAATACTTGATGTGTGTTAGGAAACCGTCTGGAATTGTAATCTGGATCCTCCTTTACTCGTTTCTTGATGTCATTGTTCAGCTGATAAAAAAATATACATAATACTTGTTAAATAATATATTTTTTTATGCCATTTAATAAATGCAATATATACAAAATGGTGGCTTGTGTATTTGTGGAAATGCAACATGTTTTGTGTGTATTAAAAGTTTGTGCACCTAATACTGAAAAATTTTATATCAGGAACTTCAAAAAAAGGTTAATTTAGTTAATTGAAACTAAAACTTAAATACTTTATTTCAGAACTTTTTTCAAGGGTAAAAAATTTAAATGAAACCTAAAGATTGTTCAGGCATTTGTCACCCTAGACAACAAAACCAATCTCAACACACTGGGGAACATTTATAGCAACAGCCAAAAAATAGGTTGTATGGGTAAAAATTATAGATTTTTCTTTTATGCCAAAAATCAGGACAAAGCTGCAGTCTGTAAATTTTTCCTCTTTGTTTGAAAAGCTGGAAATGGATGCACCACCTACAGGATCCTCACAGGTGAATGAGGGGAAAGACTGCCTGGTTATGATGTGACACTTTCTCGAATATTGATTTTGCATAATTTTTAACCCCCCAAAAAAGTTACGGACTGCATCTTTACATAAAGATCATGTTCCATGAAGACATTTTGTAAATTTTC